>PVJH01017252.1:0-48282 GCA_004026705.1 Nesogale talazaci | reverse complement strand
TGTGGCCAAGTCAGCCTTGGTGAGTGGAAGTCCATGTTGCTGTGCCCATGCATAACCTCCATCCCTGCCACCATGTCCACTGTCATTCTCCAGGATCCATCTGTCTTCTTTACAGGCCAAATAGGTGAGTTAAATGGAGATGTGGTAGGAATCACCACCCCTGCATCTTTCAAGTCTTTGATGGTGGCATTGATCTCTGAAATTCCTCCAGGAATGCGGCATTGCTTTTGGTTGGCTATTTTCCTAGGCAATGGCAATTCTAAGGGTTTCCATTTGGCCTTTCCCACTATGATAGCCCTTATTCCACATTTCAGGGATCCAATGTGGGGGTTCTGCCAGTTACTAAGTATGTCTATTCCAATGATGCATTCCGGAACTGGGGAAATAACCACAGGATGGGTTCGGGGACCTACTGGACCCACAGTGAGGCGTACCTGAGCTAAAACCCCATTAATAACTTGGCCTCCATAAGCCCCCATCACAGTCTGCCAGTGGCCCAGTCTAATTAGATATTCTGCAGATAAGTTTGGGGCCCCCAGGGACCTTCATAGCTGTCTACAAATTGGGTGTTCATAATTTTAACTCTGATATTTTTTTCTCTTCATCATATTTGAATCTTGTTATTGTCATCTTTGGATCACACAAGCTGGTGTGCTTCTTCCATGTCGACTTGCTGAGATGGCTGCTTGTTTGAATACAAGCCTTGACGAGCCCATACCCTATGGTATGGTCATGATTGATAGCAAGGCAGCATCTCCTTTCTTCACCATACTTTGCTGTAGCACCTTTGTCTTCAGTGATCATGTCATGAAGGTATCAAGCAGGGCCATGCTATCAGAACGAACTGTTCGCGGATTGGGGCTAGAGTTAAGTGGGAGCCCAGAACCCATCTGCTTGTCCATGGGCTATGCACGACTCAGGTTTACTTTAGCACCTGTAATATAACAAAGTCAAAACCCCACAAGGTCAACTACACCGATCCCAGCAACAAATCATCCAGCATACAAACAGAAAACAAAACAAAACAAAAAAACAAGCTAAAGGCAGGAAAGCCAAAACCCACAGAAAGAAAAAAAGTACAACATTGTCCATCACATCCCTCTGGCTTATAAGATGGTTGTACTGACAGCATCTTCAATTTTCCCAATGGCACAGCCCTCCAGACACTGTCCCGTCTGAGGAGTCTATGTGAGTACATTTCCACCTTGAGCCGCAACCCATGAGTCATTGCCCTACATAGTTCCATCTCCCATTCCACTGTGCTCTGTGTATTCTGAGTGTGGGGACTGGTGCCAGAGCCAACCTTTCTGGATCAGTGCTTCCAAGTGCAGATCCCTGCCCAACAGATGGAAACCTGTCATGTCACTGCAAGGTGGGCATCAAAGTACTAAATATATGATGATTCTGGGTCCCTCTCCTCTGGACACCCACTCAGTTGAAGGTTCCCTCCAAGGTCCAAAGGTCACCATTTCCACAGTCCTGGGTCAACCACTCTCTGCTTCCTCTCCCAGCCATGTAGCCTGTCTTCAGTCAGGTCCTATGTCAAGCCCTTCTGCTCTATGGAAGCTGTAATCTTTATGGGAGTGGATCACTGGGCTTTCTCGTGCAGAACTGACAGCTAAGTTTGGGCCACCTTTCAGTTCACAAGCAAGGGTATAAACATGACTCTATTGAAATGTTCTCCAGTTGTTTCCAATATGTTTGTCTATATCTTCTCAAAAATTGGAAGTACTTATGGTCTAGATTTTCCTTTGCTATTATCTTGCTGCTGCGTCCATAACCTGAAACATGAACACCTCATGAACACTGTCAGCACCAGCTTGAAGGCCAGCAATTCTCCACAGCTCCCCCCCCGCCCCCCCCCCCACTACGATTCTCCAAGCTTCTGAATACAATGCGGTTCTTAACATACTGCGGGGTTTGCTGAGTAGAGAACTGTCCAAGGAGAGGAGAGCAGAGAGCTGAAACCCAAGGGTTAGAGGGTAAGTGTAGGGCAAACTCTACTATTGGATCATCACAAGGCACAAGGTTAAATCGGACTCTCTTCCTTTAAACTCTGGCCCTTAAAGGTGGATAAATTAATCTCCAGAGTCTTGAAGAAACAAATGAAAATCGGTTTTCATGGATGGATGGATGGATTGTGATAACAGTTGTACAAGCCCTCAATAAAATGAATTTTAAAAAAAGAAAGAAAGAAAAGTTGTCCAGTAAGCATTGTATTACTAAGCACAAGGTTGGTGGTTCGAATCTACCAGCTGCGCTGAAGTAGCTTTCTTTAATTTGTAGCCTCAGAAACACTAATAAAGGGTCAGCATGAGTCTAAATTTACTCAATGGCAGTGGAATTGGGGGGGGCTAAATAACTACAAATTAGGTCCTCGGGACTCCCACAGATGAAGCAAAGTGAATTCAGAAGCAGGTATCCTCAAACCACAAGAAACCGAATTCACGGCCTTCAAGTCATTGTAATTCATGGAGACCCTATAGCAGAGCACAGGCCTGCCTCTGTGGGTTTCCAGGACTGCAACTCTTTACAGAAGTAGAAAGCCTCACCTTTCTTTCTCAGAGTGGCTGATGGCTTTGAACTGCTAACCTTATGGTTTGCAGCCCAACTTCTAACTCACTATGTCACAATGGCTTCTTAATCACAAGAAAACAAAGCATCATATGTAGGAGACAGCAGAGAGAGGAAGCAATTGATTCCTATTACCAAGACTTCAGATATTGGGGTTGTCCAATGCAAAGTGCAAACTATCATATGTGGAAACATTTAAAGAAATTCAAGAAGGATTGATGAATATGCTCCAATATCAAGAGACTATGAAATAGCCCCAGGCAGATTTGAAAGCATTAAGTAAAACATGGATTTGGTAATGATATCATTTCAAGTCAACTTGAAGATATATAATAGGGTAGGGGTGGTATTCAACCTGTCAATCAGGTCACAGCCTGACAGTGACTCCCTGTGGGCATGGCCTTCTCAGAAGGAGGGTCCTGGGAATCTCCCCCTCTCTCTCTACCTCCACCTTGTTGCTGGCAAGCCATGCTGAGACCTGCCAGAGCCCTAGAGACGCTCCCACTGCCATTGGATCCACAAGACTTTGCACCCACCAGCCTGCAATCTTCCTGCATTCTGCATCACTGCAAGTGATTGTGTGAGTCTAAAAAGGAACTTATGGTCTAGTATCAGATTCAGGTTCTTGAGCTGGATGGGGCTGATATGTTTTATTGTTGTATAATTACTTCTTGATATAAAGCTCTTTCTTTTTTTTTTTCTTTTTTTTTTTTTAGGCATCACTGCCCTCAGGTGGTGGGAGTAGGAGGCCCAGCCTTTGTTCCTGGGAGCTGGAATTGAACCTCCAACCCAGTGGACCGCAGTCCCGCGCACAACCACTACGCCACCGGGGCTCGGCCCATAAAGCTCTTTCTTACATATATTTGGGTGTCACAGCATTTGTTTTCTCTAGTCAACCTGGCCTGACACAATGGATAAAAGAAAAATACAATTGTTGACATTAAAAACTCAAAGACTGGATTAGCCATTGAAAAGAGAACTAATTATACTTACCTGGCAGTGGAGATACCATGATCATGAAGGTGGTTTTCCCAGCGAAGGTCATCCATTGCACTCCGGGTGTGCTGACCCCTGCAATTTCCCCAAATGTGGGAAACTTGACTGCATCATTTGTGGTAGTGGTGGGCAGCGTTCGCGCTCTCCCCTGTAAAAAAAAAAAAAAAAAAAAAAAGATAACTAGTTAATATTTCTGAGGAAATTACCCAGAATGCAGCATAGATGGACAGGAAGACAGAGGATGTAAAAGAGGGGCTAAGACATGGGGCATGACATGAAAAGCTTTAAAATGCTTATTCTACAAATCCCAGCAAAAGCCAGAGAGGAAGTGGAGAGGCAGCTGCCAAAGAGCTAATAGGTGCTGATTCTCAAGACCTAGATACAGGACTCACAACCTGTGCCAAGCAGATGCGATTTAAAATCCGATCCCCCAACCCACGGCAATGAAAGTGCATAATGTTACACACACACACACATACACACACATCAAAAAAGCAGTTCATCTACAAAGAAACCACTATTAGATTGTCCAGGAAACAAGGAGTACAAACTTCAAAGTGATACAGGAAAGCAATATTGCCCCTGCACACACTGCTGCTAAGAAGCGAGGTGGGATAGATAATGTTCAGACAAACACTCTGTGTAAATCAAACAATAAGGGAGACCAGGGGTCGGTCCTATGCTTAAGCTCCCATCTGGGCATCATACTGGGAACTTGGGGGTCTTTGTCAAAAAAAAAAAAAAGCTTTACATATGAGATGAACATTGATTTAGTCAAGTGACAAAGGGTTTTCGTGTTGCCTGACTCTGGGAATTCAGGAAACAATTGATGTATTCGGTGGTTCAAAATGTCAGAGAATAGGAATCACAATGTCCTTCCCACTCTCGGTTACTGAAAGCACTGTCTGGCTTTAAGTCTATTCTTGAGAGCTAAGAGGTTTCTCTAGGATATAGTGTGTGCCCAGTATGACTCATCAGTTGGTCACAAGTTAGAATGTGAGAGGCGCTGGAACTACCTTGCTTCACATCTCGGGGTCCCCCCACCCCAACCTCCAATGCCTCGGTCTCTGAGATGGTCCTCGTCCTGGCAGAAACTTGGTTTCTTTTTCTTTTCTTTTTTGACTTTGCATTGTAGTGGGGATGAAGGTCTACAGCGCACACTGTCTCCCAGTCAACACTCCACACACATTTTGTGATTCGCAACATGATTGTCATCCCTGCTGTATGGCAGGATTCTTCCCTCTACCTCCCTGGGCTCACGGTTTCTGCCCCTCTCCCCCCGTCCCTCCGGGAACTTCCCAACATCATGCTGCCCTTTGAGAGGGTGTTATTGATGGGTCCATGGAGTTACTGATGGGTAACTTCCTCGAGTGACTGTTCACCTTACATGTCCGTCTACTGTGTGTCTGAAAGTTGAGCCTCCAGGGTAAACTTGCTGCTTCTGGAAGTCCTTAGTGCAGTGAAAAACCTTCAGCCCCTTCTTTGTGCAGATCTCCCTCTGTTTTGTTTGCCCTCTGTCCCGTACGCTGTTGTCTATTGATGAGAAAATGTATGATCCCAGTTGTTGGAGCCCTGAGGACAGGAGAGCCGAGAGGGGAGAGGAGGTGGAGGCAGGTGGGAGTTGCACAAAGTTGTTTTGCACTCTGCTTCTTGCAGTCTGGAAAAGCTGGAGCTGACACAAATGTTATGGATTGAATTGTGTTCCCAAATAAAGATATGGACAACCCCTCTACTTGCATGTGACTTTAAGAAGATCCCATGATACCCTCTGAGTGGCATCTTATAAAAAGGGAGCCACACAGAGGGAAGGCAGGTGCCAGATGATCATGGAGGCAGATGTACAAGCATTGCTGGAAGCCTCCCGAGATGAAGAAGGGCATGGTCAATACCTTGATTTTGGACTTTTAGCCCTTAGACATTTGAGAAAATACATTGCCATCCTGTAAACCCATCTGCCTTGTGGTATTTGTTATGGCAGCCCTCAGAAACGGAGCCACCAAGACCAAAACTCCACACTCATTGCCACGGAGCCCATTTCTACTCAAGACCGGCGATCCTTACAGGGTCAGCAAGCCTCATCTCTCTGCCTAGGAGTAGTCAGAGCGTTCCAGCTGATGACCTTGTGCTTAGCAGTCCAACATATAACCAACTAAACTGCCAGCGCTCCTAAGAAACCAAGTAACCGACCATCAGAAACGAAGCAAACTTGAGCAGATGAATAAAGTGGAATGTTATATAATCAAGACTAACGATCAACTCAAGGACTATGACGGCATCAGCTACCTGTAGACTAGGGAGTAGTTTCATGTGTAGGGCTGCTATAACAGAAATATCACAAGGAGTGTGTGTGTGTGTGTGTGTGTGTGTGTGTGAGAGAGAGAGAGAGAGAGAGAGAGAGAGAGAGAATGAGAGAGACAGACAGACAGACACTGGGTAGACCAGAGAAACAAATTCATAAGGCACTCATGTACATAAGAAAGAGGTTTATATACAAGAGCAATTGAATATTGAGAAAATGTCCCAGCCCAGTCCAGATCCAGTCCATAAGTTTAAGACTAGCCTATATGTTCGATACTGATCCATAAAATCCTCACAAGATACATGCCACGATGCTGAATTCAGGAGGATCACAGACCTGTGGATTGGAGGTCTTGTGGGTCTACTGCTGTTGTAAGCACCTCAATGCTGGCACGTGGCTTCTCTGGTTGCATGAGGGCAGGTCCATGTGGCTTCTCCAGTTCCCATGGCTTAGTGCCATGTGTCTTGTCAGTAGATCGTCTCTCAGGGAGTAAGCAGAGAGAGGGAAGGTCTCTCATCTCTAAGAAGGAAAATGTTGGAGTTCCCAGAATTCTCAGAGGAAGGCAATGGCCAGAGAACTCATTGGTTCGATCTTGATTGACAGGCCAGACTCCACCCCTTCCCTCACATTCTCTCAAATTGACACCAGATTGTGTAACCACCACAGAGTGGCTGTAACCCTCAGAAATGTCTTTTCTCACAGTTTAGAAGCCTAGAAGTCTGAATTCAGAGTAACAACTCTGGGGAAAAGGTTTCTCTCTGTGTCGCCTCCGGAGTAAGGCCTTTGTCTCTTCTGAGCTTCTGCTTTGGGGCAGTTTTCATGTGGTTTGGCATCTCTCGCCCCCCATTCCTACTTCCCCACTTGTTTGTTTAGTCTCTTTCATATCTCAAAATAGAGGGACTCAAATACACCCTACACTAACCCTGCATCATTAATGTAACAAAAAAAAACATTTCCAAGTGGGCTTATAACCACCAGCCTGTTTGCTACTGTTGACAGGAATCCACTCTGACTCACAGGGACCCGAAGCACAACAGAATGGAACATGGCTCGGTCCATTCACCCTGACAACCTTTCCTGTTCCTGCCCATTGTTGCAGGCACTGTGCCAACCCATGTCACGGATGGCTTGCCGCTTGGTCTCTGACTCTCTGCTTTACCAAGCGTGACGTCCTCTTCCAAGGACGGCTCTCTCCTGATAACATGCTCAAAGTACATGGCATGAAGTCTCCTAAGGAGTCTGCCAGCTCGGCTTCTTCCCAGACAGATGTTTCTTTTGGCAGTCCATAGTACTTTTTCAACATTCGTCACCAGCACCAAAATTCAAATGCATTCATTCTTCCTCGGTCTTCCTCATCTACTGTCCAAGTTCCACATGCACAGTGGGCTACTGGAAGAAACCATGGCTTGGGTCAAGTGGCCCTGAGCCCTCCAAGTAGCGTGCTTGCGCTTCAACCCTTTCAAAAGGTCTTGTGCAGCAGCTTTACTTCACCAGAGCGTACTTTGGTCTCCCGACTGCTGCTTCCATGAGCACTGACTGTGGACCCAAGCGAAATGAAATCCTTGACAGCCCACCATCATGATGCTACCTATTGGTCCAGCTGGGGTGATTTTGGTTAGCTTTACCTTTCATTGAGCCGTAGTCCATACTGAAGGCTGTGATCCTTGATCTTTATCAGGCAGTGCTTCAAGTCCTCCTTCAAGTGACACCTGCACCTGGCAGGTTGTTAATAAGCCTTCCTCCCGTCAGAAGCTTATTACCTACTTTCAAGGTGCTATTATTTTAGAGGTAACTTGCACTTTGTAAGCATGCTGTTAGGTCTCATTGTTCGTATCTGAGAATAGTGTCTCAGACCCACGATTGTCCAGATCCCTCTCAAGCCTCTGACAATCCCTTCTGTGCTTCATTACCTGTCCACCACGCCCTCCATGCTGGCCTTCCTCGCAAACACCATTCCCAAGTGGTCCCACAGGACACCCATTCAGCCTGCTGTCCCATCCTCAAAGCGGGGCCAAAAAAGCTGAAATTCAAAACAAGTGAACTGATCCCCACATGACTGATCCAAACAGCGTGGGGCCTGGCAGTACCAGCAGAGGAGCTTGAAAAGAAAAACAGCACACAAACGCTGTCTTTGTCGTGGCCAGCCCAGCTCACAGCCGGGCACGGAAACAGAGGGCTCGAGGAGAAAATGTCTTTCTTTCCGTGCCATAATTGAGTCCCGTTGTGAGCTGAGGACGCAGAAGGATTTGCCTCCAAGACATGTCCAGTCCAGTCGAACAGCTTTGGTCTCTGAGCGCTTCGAGGAGTGGGGTGCTAAGGCCTGGTGTACAATGTAATCCTTTGGAGCGGGCTCTCACATGCAGACATGCTGGATGGAGGTCTCTCGTGCTCTTTAGACACTAAGCCTCGTGAGCTCAGTCCAAGACAGCTCTTCTAGACGCTGAGTTCTGCTTTGTAGCAAATAACATTTGAGGCCGTTTGGAAGTGGGGGGGGGGGAGGTTGGAGAGGAGAACGGCTAATTTTTCGGCACCCTTTGGATGGACTTCAAGCTGATTCCTCTTCCAAGGGGCTCCCCTTGTGTAACCATCATTCTTTGGTGCACCTCTAAAGGGGTGTGGCCAGAACAGAAGATGCCGGAGTCAGAGTCAGTGGACTTGTCCCGTGGCTGTGGCTGCCTGCTGACAGAATGCTCAGCACTGTCCCGGTGCTGCCTGCTGCCTCCAGTCCCAATAGCAGATCGCACTCACCCAGCTGCAGTCCTGCCCCGTGCCCTCGAGCACGCAGTCAAAGAGCTCAATGAGGAGCTCTTCAGAAAAGCATGCTTTCTGTAAAAAATAATTTTTTAAAAAAACTGCTTTGGTGGTGGTGTTGTGAGTGCCCTTGACAGGGTGACCCTCTGCACAGCAGAACGAAACATTGCCCGGTCCTGCGTGAACCTCACAGTCGATGCTATTTATACCGGAGTCCCTTGATGCAGCGTCTATGTCAACGCACCTCGTTGAGGACCTTCCTCTTTTCCGCTGCCCCTCCACTTCACCAAGTCCGATGTCCTTCTCTGGCGACTGGTCTCTCCTGACAAGAGGTCCCAAGTATGTAAGACCAAGTCTTAGCGTCGGGCCTCCGAGGGGCACTCTGGCCGTCATTCTTCCCAGACAGACTTGTCGGTCCTCTCGGTGGTTCCCTGGTCCTTTCCATATTCTTCTCCAGCATGACCCGCTATGTGCAATGAGAAGTTCTCCGTGAGCAACAGAGCATCTGTTTTGTAGACGTGAAAGCCAAACAATGCATTCAGCACTCACTCTGCGGATGCTTCCACACAGACTCTGGCGGTTTCCTCGTCCAAGGGCCTCACTCCAACCATCACTCTTTGAGCAGGCCACAGTGTGCACCTGGAGGCCCTGGGCTCGGACTGTTAGTGATGCTCAGTTCTCCAGCAACTCCATGGGAAAGGTCTTTCCTTCCCTATCAGCAGGGGTGCTGGCTGGCAACCGGCGCCACGTTCAGAGATGGGCAGTCTACCTAAAAAAGAGGCTATCTGCAGGGCCACGGGGATGGCACAGTGGTATGAAATGGGCGACAGGGGGGCACAGCTGAAGGGAGCAGACAGTTACAGATCGGAGGGGGAAGAGCTGTCTTGCAGCCTATCGAGGCCACCCCGCAGCTAGGAGCCGGGGCACCGACGCCCCGACAATACCTGACCTCTGCTCTCCTGCCTTTCCCACTGGTCCCAATCGCCAGCTCCCCGAGCTCCACGGGGCCGGTGGCTGGCTCCATACAGGTCTGTCTGCTGGGCATGAGCAGGCAGAGGATGCATCTGGAAAAGCCAAGAGCAGACAATCAACATACTTAGGAGTTTTCTACAAGAAAGACACCAGGTTTTGCTTGTCTTCCGAGGCCTGGGACATAATAGCTCTATGTTTTTTTGGACAAAGGTTTTTTGTTTTTTTTTAAGGAAGAACTGGTAAGTGTGTACATACATACGTGAGACATTT
The DNA here is from genome assembly GCA_004026705.1 of Nesogale talazaci. Lineage (NCBI taxonomy): Eukaryota > Metazoa > Chordata > Mammalia > Afrosoricida > Tenrecidae > Nesogale > Nesogale talazaci. The sequence continues at coordinate 38,420 of PVJH01017252.1, read as the reverse complement.
TTTTTTCCTCCCATGAAAACTGAGCAGGACCTGGACCCCCCCCCCCCTTCCTTCCGATGCTCCCTTGGGAACCTCCTCGACCCGCATCAAATGTTCAACCCCTCTCTCAATGCCAGTGACTCATTTGTCAGCTTCGACCTGGACTTGGCCGTGGGTCTCAGAACCATATTTCCAATTGTCCTTTGGTCACTTCCACGCCCGTGTCCACAAAGGGAGCCCAACCTCCTGTTTTTCAACCTTGTGTTCTCGCCCCCTCTGCCCCCAGTATCTGTGCACAGGGCCACAGGGCTACCCCAGCACAGAATGAAAATCCCGGTGCCCTCTTGGTTTCTAACTCCTTCCTGACTGTGCTCCCCTGCTGCAGTTCCTCTCAACTGCTGAGGATTTGCCCATTTGGGGCCACTCTCCTGACGCCGAGGCTGCTTCCTTCTCCCATGGCAACTCAGGAGAATGTTCTAGGCTCATGCCATAAGTTTAGAAAGCCACAGTCTCTCCATTTCACCCATGGTTTGTGTTGTCTCCCCCTCAGGCACACTTCTGATCCCCACCATCAGCAGTCTTGATGAGCTCCGCACCCTAAGGTGGAAGTCTGAACTCTTCGCCTGCAGAGTCAGGGCCTGCCCTGGGATGGCCTTGGCCTGCGCTCCTTGACACCTTGTACCCTCTGCTCTCCAACCGAAGAGATGGACTATGTGTCCTTGATGCCTGTCCCACACGTCTCCTCTTACCTGTGCCCACTCAAATGGCGAGTTTCCGAGTGTTATGAAAGACCTCTTTTCTTTCTGTTAAAATATGAGCGTAAAAAAAGAGTGACTGAATCAAGAGAAGACTGCCAAATCCCATCCACTGGAGTTGCGCACCTCTCATTTCCTGTACCAAACAGAAAATATTCTTATCAGACAGGGTGACAAGCAGGGTTTTGTTTGCTCTTGGAACTTACCAGCTTGGATGGGAAGCCCCATCTTCTGAGAACTCACACTTGTGCTTAGTGACTCACTTACGGGAGGGAAGTGTTACATGATCTGCTCCTGGGATCAGAGCAGATCAGATGAGAGCAAAAGTGATCACTTCTGACTCAGAATCCTGTGGGTGGAATTTCCAGGACATTCAACAGGCCTGGGAGCCATGACATAACCATTGAAAGGGAGAGCTTTGTTTCACAAAAATGACTCATGGATAGGCTGGAAGGGGCTTTTGCTGGGCACTTACTGATCAAGCATTTCGGTGTCCAGGCACCTGACCTACACAGGAGAGGGCATCCAAATCCTTGTGAGAGGGCCCTGCCCCTCAGCAGTCTAGTCCCACCAAAAGGGGAGAATGCCTGTGGGAAACTTCCCGGCAGCATCCTTTAATTCACTGGGGAAGACCCCAGGAACCGATCTGTCTTGACATCGTCTGATGTTGAAGCTTCATCCTGTGCTCACCTCATGCTATTTCTGTCCCAGGGGCACTTGTGAAGTTCAAAGAGCAGCTGGAGCTGCAGTTTCTGAAGCGGTGGAAGCAATTTGAGCACAGAAAGTCCTCCCAAAGTCACCTGGATCCGAGTTGAGGGAATGCTGCTTGTCCTTCATCGAGAAAGTCTAGTCTTGGTGGCCTGAGGAAGTTGCTAGTTGGGTATGGAGATAACCTTGTACGGTTGTAGAAGGCCTTTAGAGCAGTCCTATGTAAAGGGCCTTGATAGACTGAAATGATCTTCCACCATGCACTTTGGATGAAAAGACCAGGTTGTTCCACATTAAGAATCCTTTCTGTGTTTGGTGGATACATGAGAGATGTGTACTTGAAGGGAAAGTTAGCCTGGCATTGGAAAACACCTCCCCTTCAACTGTCAGTCTTGGGAGGGCACACTTGGCACGGATCTGCTTGGCTGCTCTTACCTCATCAAGAGCCCTGGGGGCTTAGTGGTTCCGAGGTGAGCTGGAGGGAGAGGAGACTCTCTGCCTGGAGAGGGTGGTAGTCTGGCCCTGTTCTAGAGGGTGGCTCAGAGTCAGAATGACCTTGAGTGACGGCAGTGAGTTTGGTGAGGGTTTCTGTCTTTGCAGGACATAAACATGAGAGGCTGCGGCTGTGGCCATCATGTAGCCACCACATGGGGCATGGGGCAAAGAGAGCTGAGCCGAGCCAACAGAAGGGGAGTTGAGTAGAGGAGAAAAAAGTCCCAGGTTGAAACAGCAGAAAAGAGAAAGCATTCAGAAATTAAAAAGAGGTGAAAACTAGAGAGGGAAGGTGGATGAACTGGGCAAACAGAAGGCGGAAACGGAGAGGAGCCATCAACCAGCCATCTGACGTACAGCTCCTTCAAATCTCCCTCCATTTCCTTCTCCTTCAGAGCACTCCTGTCATTCAGTGTTCAAGCCCCAAGAATGGCATCCTCCATGCCATTTGTTCCAAGGAAACGATAAAGGGGGCGCCCAAAGATGCATGCCCAAAGGTGTCACTGCACTCATTTCAAAGGAACAGAATGCTACAAACAATATGTTCCTGCTAATATGGGGATACCCTACTGATCCATTGTGTTTGTATATGTTTACACATGCTCATCCCAAGAGGAAATGCACAAACTTGACAATAACAGCCCTGGGAGTAGCAGGGAAGGGGGAGGAAGGAATAGAATTCAAGAAGGAAAAATATTTTGAAACATGGTGGCAGCAATGGTACAACTAGCCTTGATCTAACTGGATTATCAATTATCATAATATCTGTTAGAGCTCCCAATAAAATGATAAGGGGGGGGAATGAAAATAATGGGGGCTGTTTGGCGCTGGGTGGTTTTATTCGCTATTTTCCCATCTGTGTGTTCTAAAGAGCTACGTCTCAGAATTTCACAAAGGTAGTTCTACCCTGTCCTACAGGGTCAACAGGAGTCAGCGGCAACTCAATGGCAGTGAGTTTGGGTTATTTCTTTCATATATATTCTAATTTATTCTCTAAACAATATCTATTGCTTGCTGAAGGAAGCACCTATAAAATGAACAAGTGCCAAGGCTTCAGCAGGCACAGAACACAGCACCTGCTGACCTGTTACCAAGGGACCTTCCCAAGGGCCCTTCCCCCAGGGCTGACTCCCCTGGTGCACACCTCAGGCTGAAGCGCCACCTGGGGCCTTCCCCTTGAGACCAGCAGGAAGCACAGCCACTGGGTCCAAAGACCAGCGGCCTAGGGCTGAGTTTGGGTTCAGGAAACCAGCCCTCCACCAAAAGGGACATGAGGCATGTGACCCCTTGCTGGCAGAACCAGGAAGACAGGCCATTTCCTGAATCCCATTGCAGAGGAAAGGCTTTGGCCCAGGGACCAGGTGTGCCAGGGATCTGACAGTGATGGTGCCCTGGCCCGGAGCCCCTCCCTTTTTCATTAGCATCTCACACACCACTGGGAACCAGATCACAAAGTTGAAAAGCTGCTTCAAAGAATAATTGTGTCCCTGTGGTGGCTGGACAAGATTTGTTTCGTTTTAAAGACAGGATGTGTATTTTTTTAAACTTTCTTTTTGAATCTTCCTTCTTGCATGGAGACCAGTTCCCTTAATGGCATCATAGGTCAGTCCCTAATTTTCCAGTGGCATATACTTTACTTTTTTTTTTTTTAACACTCATCTTACAACAGCACATTCTACATACCCATCATATAATGTTCATTCCATCCATGGGTATTAAAAATTGGGCAGAACCATGCTTGTAATATTTAATCATTATACTTTTGATGAAATGCTACATTTGTATTCCCTTTCGTTTGTTACTTCAGTAAATGACCACATAACATAAAAAGTGCCATACAACCAGAAGGTGACAAATTGTCATTCATTTCAGCTTTGTGTGATGCCCCAAATTCCCATGAGATAGGATGAGTGGATGACGGATTTCCAAGTATGTTCAAAGAACTGAAAATATTGTCAGAACAATTGCCGTAAATTCAGCAGAAGCAGAAAGGGGTTTCTCAAAGATGAACATAACATGTTCAGGGAAAAGAATCACTTAACTGTTTCTAATATATCAACCACAATGGCCATTGTTTGACTAGCCTACCTTTGAAAGAATGGGACCCTTCTCCTACAGTGAAAAGAGGGTTAAGGAGAAGTCCCATAGCTCATGAAGAACATTGTAAGTGAGGACACGAATCAAGAAGCAATATGGCAGCTGAGCCCTGGTGGTGTAAGGGTTGTGCGCGGGACGGTGGCCAACTGGGATGGAGGTTCAATTCCAGCAGTGGGGCTGGGCCTCCTACTCCCACCACCAGAGGGCAGTGATGCTCCCCCCCAAAAAAAGAATATGGAAATATGTTAAACAATGTTATTGCTTTTTGCCAGGTGTTATTTAAAATGCATTCATTAATATTTCAAAACTCTTTTATAACATCATCTAGATTGTGTGCCTCTTTTATAGCTCTTGTATAAGTATTAACTGTATGAAATAATAAACTAAGCCGATTATTAAGTTCTCTGAATTCCATCACTGGTTAAAAGGGATGGGCTATAGATCACAATGATCTATCTGTGCACGTTGCCCTCTCCAGTATTCTCGCCTGTGGATTCCGGGTGCTTTGATCTCTCTGGAGCCCTGGTTTTCGCTTGCTACTCCGAGAGATCACCAAGCTCCACTTGGATGGCCCTCCCTGCACTGTGGCCTGGGCAGCCTCTCCAGGCAGTTAGCTGGGGGCAATCATCTGTTCCTTCACCTCAGGAGCCACTCTTCTGGATCGCCAGCAGTCCAGGAACTAGAAACTGTGGATTCAAGTATTTTGCCTGGTTTTCTGCTTGTTTCAAAACCCGGAGTTACGGAAGTGTGTCTTAGAAGGGCTTTGAAGATGATCTAGGTCCAGGATTTCCATTTGACAGTGAGGAAACCGAGGGAGCAAAGAGGACCTTGCCTGGATTTGTGATAGGCCCAGAACTTGATCAGGTCATGTGACTTTGTCTGACAGTTGTTTTGAAGACCCTGAGCCCCAGGGGAGAGAAGAAGCTGGGGGTGGGCCGGGGTGGGGGTGGGGGCCGAGGCTTCAAGTCATGACTATTTTCCATAGGAGAGGAACCAGAATCCATTGCTTTCTGGATTCCTCGATCTTCCCCACTTCACCCTTTGTCTTCTTCTATGCCTTCAGTGATTCCAGCACCTTCCCTCTGTGCCTGCATTGATAACACAGAGCCTTCCATCTCCTGGATGTCCTCTACCCACCGGTCCCCGAGAAAAATCAAGAGAATTATAGAATCTCATGCAGATGGAGATAGGACAAGTAGTACAGATGGGATCTGAGCTCACGTACCAAGGAAGACCATCTGGGAGCAACGTATCCCAGACAGACAAGGACTCTGCGCCCCCCCCCCCCCCCCCCCCCCCCCGCAGAGTCACTGGGTCACCCAGGCGGGCTAGGATCTTGGTTCTGCACTCAGATGCCCACCTCTGAAAGACCATGTGCTTCGGTGCTAAATCGCCGGTGCCGAACGACTGGGCATTTTTCTGTAGGTCCGGCTCCCTACCTTCTTTGCCTTCAAGAGCCATTCCAAATCTAACTGGAATCCGGCATCGGCAGTGCTCCCGGTCTGTTGCGTCCATGTTTTATGATCACGCAGAGCATCTTCTTTGCTTGCTCATCCGCGCGGCCTGAAGACATTCCCAACAGACGCCGAGGGGCACGCCAGAGGAAGTTTTTGGAGAGAAGGACAACTGACAGGGAAAGGAAGAAGGAAGGAAGGAAGGAAATCATGAAAACAATAAGCCCATCTCTCGACTAATTTTTAAAGCCTCTGCTGGTTACCTAGCCGATCAGAGTCTGCTTTGCTTTGCCTTGGGGTAGTTTTAAAAGAACTCCCCTTGCCCCACTTACTTCACTCCAATACTACACACACACTTCTCAGCACGTAACACATCAGGATGTTCCAGGTCTTGAGGCACGTGGTGACCTCTGCTTTGCCTGGTGGCCCAGTCACCACAATGGGGCCTTTCATTGCAGGCGCGCACAATTCCGGCCAGCGTGACCCAAGACCTGGCAAACAGTTCAGGACAGCACAAAGGAACGGAACTTGTGCTGTGAGCGTGCATACCAATGGACAGCATTTGGGCTTATTGCTTTAAGGTTAGAGCCACTCAATTGTCCCTCTTTACCTAAGGAGTCCGACCTACTCTTTGCAAGTTAATCAGCGGCCAGAGCTGCACCAGGCTTCCAGGGCAGGAGGAGGAAGCAGCCCCAAAGAGGACGCTGGGTGTGGTTCATGGGGGGAAACACACAGTATGTGCACAGGAAGACCTTCTGCAGGGCAAATTACTGGACGCTAAGACCACTCCTTGGTGTAGTTGTGGGGTAATGCCTTTAGCATCTTTGATGAACTTAGTAAGTTTTCAGAGTGTTAAATTAAGCTCATTCACTGTCATGGAGTTCATTCTGACCCTTGGGATAGGGGAGAAGTGTCCTTGTGGGTTTCCAAGACGGTCCATTTTTAAGCGTGTTTAAAAACCTCATCTTACTATTGCTGAACATCTGGTGGTTTTGAACTTCTGTCCTTGCAGTTAGCAGCCCACCTCATAACCTACTGTGCCACCAGAGCTCTTGAAAGCAACAGAACCTGAAAATGGAAAGTTTCCACATAGATAGAAGAATAGGAGATGACGGTGGGTCTTGGCCCCTTGACAAAATACACTGCAGAGCTAATGGATCTGAGGAGATACCCAAAGTGAATCTGTGGTCTTTAAGGCAAACTCGGTGGTCTTTTGTTTCTTTATATTTTATTTACACAGTAAAACCCAAACCCATTCAACTGGTGTCTGCATTCAACCGGGGTAGCATTCTGTGAATCATGCACGATTCTCGCCCTCCTTTTCTGAGCTGTTCCTTCCTCATTGCCTTCTGGGGAGCCTGTCTGGTAGGGTAGAGGTCCATTTGTCCCCTAGTGGATTGTCATCGTGTTGTGATGGTTGACATGGGACTTAGGAATCCCCTGTGTTTCTCAGTCGAACCATTCCGTAGGGTTTTTTAAGAAAACCGATCGCCAGGGCCACCTCCTTCTGGGTGCTTCTAGGTGGCTTTGAACTGCCAACCTTTTGGTTAAAGCCAAAAGTAAGCCATTTGCACTGCCAGGCACCTTTCCAGGGTCTTTTCATCTCAATCCCCAAGAAAAGGCTTTCATTAGGAGAAGGAGGGAGCAAAGCCCCGCTGGGTCGGGGTGGCATTGAGCAATACAATTGTACCCTGGGCCCTCTACAGCCAGGATAGAGCAGTCTGCTTCCAGTAAGAGTGCCAGCACTGAAAACCTGATGGGCAGTGACCCAGAGTCACTAAGGGTCAGGGTCAGTGCGACCGCAGTGGGTGTGGGTGGTTAGGGTGAGGCTGGGTTGGTTTCCGTCTCATGGTCTTACTATAAGCATTTAGTGACATACTGTCTCTAAAGGGCCAAGTGCATTTGGCAAAGGATGCCCGCTTTTGTCATGAATGGTCCTGTGACCTCCTACTTGTTCTTGGTAGCTGATCCACTGTGACACTGTCACCATGGAGGCCCCTGGAGCTCCACTGTAGGTGGTCACTCAACCCCCCTTGTGGTGACCATGAGAGACACAGGTAACCTCTCAGCTGCTGGACATCTCTTGAAAGCAAGTGGTGGATTCCAACAGCTGATTTTTCCATTAGCAACCCAATGCTTCCCATCATGGCACCAACACAACTCCCTTCCTTTACAGGAAAGGAAAAAGGCTTACGGGATCTTACAGGAAAGGGAAGGGAAGGGGCTCCAACAGGTGTAGGATCTGACCTGAGGATCACAGGTGTCGAGTCCAGATTCAAACCCAGGCAACGCAAGTATTCACCAGCTAGCATGATGCCAAAGTGAAGGCTGGTGGTTTGAACCCACCTAATGGCTCTGTGAAGAAAGGCCTGGCAAGCTGCCTCCCTCAGTTCACCTGTGTGCCACGAGGAGTCCCTCTGGGTTGGAACTGGCTCTATGGCAGTGGCGTCTTATGTGCCCAGAGAAGAGGATCAGAGGGGCAGAAATGAAGTGAGAGGCGTGAGGGACTGTCATAAAAGTTTAGGGCTTGGGAATCTCCCAAAGCAACTTGAGCAAACCAGGCAGCAAGCAGAGTTGTGTCATTTGTTTATCTCAGGTTGTTAATAAGCCTTCCTCCAATCCTGATGCTGCATTCTTTTCCCGAGTCCCTTGTTAGGCTCAGGCGGTCTCTCAATCCTTGTATGAGTTTCCGCTTGAGCACAATGAATGTTCTTGGAATTCCCATTCTTCTCAAGAATGGAGGTAGTCTGCTGTGGCCCTGTTATGCTGATACAGTCTTGCTGGCTGAACGCGCAGAGGCCTTGAAGTGCCTGCTAATGAAGATCCAGGATAGCAGCCGTCAGGGTGGTTACAATGCAGTGCAAAGAAAACCAAATTCCTCCCCGCTGGCCCAAGAAGTCACTCACATCATCGTAAATGGAGAAGAGAGTGATGTTGCCCAAAAGCTCACCTTGTTTAGCTCCACAATGGATAATGATGGGAGCAGCAGTCAAGCGATCAGAGGACATACTGCGGTGGGTCAATCTACTGCACAAGACATCGGCGAAGTGTGGTGAGCGAAGACTTCCGGGGCTGAGGTGCGCCTGACCCACGTCACGGCCACATATGCCGGCGAAAGTTGGGCATTGAACAATGAAGACTGAAGGAGAATCGATGCATTTGAGATATGGTTTGGGCAAAGAAAACTGAAAGCACCATGGACTGCCGAAAGAACCAACAACCGTATCTTGGAAGAAGTACAACCAGAATGCTTCTTAGAAAAAAATAAATAAATCTTGCTCTCAGTGAGAGGAGGTCGCGTGCTAATGGTGACCCATCGGTGAGAGGCTGGGCTTTTTTTTCTCTGCAGTTAAGTATGAATGCGGATGCTCAGCAACACGCTGGCTTGATGGTTCCAGCAGGCCCGGCGTCCCTGGAAAACAGAAATGCATGCTCATTTCTGCTCCGCTAAGCAAGGGAGGCAGCATCCAGCTTTGCCCGCTGGAGAAGGACAAGAAACAGATGGAGAGATGTTTAAATTTTCAAGGCTCTGTGAGAACAACGAAGAAAGAACAGGTTGTAAATTATTTTCCCCGAGATATTAAGCTACAAACTGAATCAGAATGCTCACCAAGCCTAGACAACAGGGGTGGCGGGGAAACAGAGTAAGAGCCCTGACTGGGGATGTTTTCCCTACCATATTGCTACTGCCACATTTCCCCAGAACATCTGAAAATCTCAGCCTTTAAGATACATGTACATTTTTTTTGAGACGTGTGTCCATAGCCTCAGGGTGGCAAAACAAACACTTCTATTGCCAATGAGCTCATGCTGGAGCCTGTGTCGACGGTTTCTCTTCCTTCCATCTAATGTTCCTAATTGGGATGATTATGGAGGATGAGCTTTGTGGGCTGTTGAATTGACTCTTTGTGCTAATTGCAAACCCAGGGCTCGGTGCCTGCCTTTGCTCAGGCTGACCTGCTTCTTAGATGCACCCCAGCCCTGCCCCTGGTGCCCCAGAGAAGAATGCTTCAGAACTGTGGGGAAGCCACGAGGAACACACCACCTGCCATCACAAAACAAGGTGCTGCCCCAAAGGATGCGAAGAGGCTGCGGACCCTGGCTTCTCGTGACCCTTTTACATCATCCAAACCTGAGTTCAATGAAGGTCATTTCTCTCAGATAAAATTATTTGCCTAAAAGACAATCAATCCTGGCTTCTTCCAAAGCCCCCGGAATTTTAGCAATGTCCTGGTTTTGACCTCTGTTATGTGACAGTGGAGCAGGATCCTGGGTCCCCCACAAAACTCTGACTTTTCAGAGAGGGGAGGTGATCCCTGGGATATGTGTCTCCCTGGCCTGGCCTCTCCCCTGCTCACTACCTCTGTTGAGTTCTTCTTTGTAGGTCAAAGACACTTTAGAAATTAACCCTCTTTTTAAAAAAAAAAAAAAAAGTAAAAAAGAAAAGAAATTAACCCTCTACTGTGAGTGGTGTAATAATGCAGGGGCCTGCTAATCACAGCAGTTGAAATCCCCCAGCCACTTCATGGGAGAAAGGCTTGGCTTTCTGCTCGTGTAAAAGGTTAGCCTCAAGAAACTACCGGGGCGGTTCTACTCTGTTCTCTAGGGCTGCTGTGAATCAGCATCCACTCAACAACAGTGAGTTTGGTTTGAGTGGTTTGTTAACGGGGAACAACTCAATCACGCCAGCTTCTTGAGGAAGAGACAGCCTCCCGCTCCTGTGAGAATGCAGAGCCTTGGAAGTGACAGGGGGACCACTGGGCTCTGTTGATAGGTGGCTGTGAGTCGGAATTGACGCTCTGGCAGTGAGTCTGAGAAGCTGATTGTCGCTCTGTTCAGAAGCTACTTGTGGGTGCCAGACACCCACCATGCCTTTTCTGGAGTTAGCTGTGCTGGGGGATGTGCAGAGAGAGAGTCCCACTGTTGACTTGGCTTAGAGGTCTCTGGACACTTGACCTTCCAACAAGGAACTCCAACACAACTTTTTCCTAGGGGTTACAGGAGCTCCATAATTTGAAGTGAGTGTTGGAATTGCCAAGAGGGTCAGGAATGGTGCAGAATCGCCTCCAAAAAAAAAAAAAAGAATCTCCTCCAGTGATGCTGGTAGACTCTGGTGGGTGGTTGTGGTGGTCTTGAACAGGCTGTCCCCTGCATTACACTAATTGCACCACGGACTAGGCCTGTAGAGTTAGAATAGTCCAGGTCCAGGTCACCGAACTGAAAACCTGTTGGAAGAAGCCCAGCTGGAATCCAGAGGGCCTAAGGCCGGTAAGAAAAAGTCACAGTATGGTGGTCCCTAAGGAGTCCCAGGCAACAGGTGGGGCCTGTGCCTGGGCAAGTACCTCAGCCTGCACACCTGTTGGCAGCTCCCTGGGGTCTGAGACCCAAGCAGGCCAGTGAGTGGGTCCCAGGAGCTGGCAGGCAGGGCATGGGCTTTGAGGATGATCTGATTGCACAGCAGGCTGTGGGGGCGGTAGCACCCAGTGGTTCTGAACCACAGAGGTGCTCATGCTCGTACCTGGGGGTTTCCCAATGCTTGCTGGTTTCCAGATGCTTGTCTGCCTGCCCTACCCATCCCTTGGCTTTCCAAGTGAGCTGAAATGAGTAAAACACAAAATACATATTACATAGCCAGTTTTTCCTTAAGTTAAATATGTACAATTTTGACAACTGCAATCCATTGTGAGATTCTATCCTTTCTAAGTTTTAATGGCTTCGGTAGGACAAGAGGACTGCTTGTTTTTACAATGTGATGATGTGAATAACAAATGATGAAATGTTAAGGTTGGTTTTTAAGTATTCTGCTTTAGCAAAATAGAATATGGTAATATTTTAGCCCTCCATTTCGTCTGTTTTCATTTAAGTGGCTGGTAAATTAGAGCGGGTCAGATTCTTCAGCATCTCCCTCTGTGAGAGGTGCATCTCATTTCTCAGAGAATGAGATTCCTTGTTTGGGCTTAGTGTTGGGCTGGGTTCTCTAGGGAAGCGAAACCAGTGGTACTTGGATGTGTTTTGTACGTAGAAAGAGATTTACTTCAAGAAATGACTCAAGGGAGGGGAGAGAGGGGGTAGAATTGGGGAGTAAACAAATGTTGGAGGAAGAAGGAAGAAGTAGAATTGTGACGATGTAAATACAACTCTTTTTAAAAGTAACTTAGCTATGAAAGTGTATGATGCCTGAATTTTATATCAAGAAACTATTGAAACAAAAGACAGAAACCAAAGTTGACCAATGGTTACCATGGGTGAAGGAGGGAGAATTTTTGTTTAAGGGGTATTGAGCGTAGGTTAATGGTTGTGGAATCATTTGGACAAGGATATTAATAATGGTTGCACAGCAGGACATAAGCAATGGATTAGAAGATGTTGAACTGTAGAATGTTTTGTTGTGTACATTTTTGCCATAATTTTAAAATTCTGGTAATTATACTAATAATTAACAAAAAGAAGAAAATGTTTTCAAATTTATTGTGGCGATGATTGTGCAACTCTACTTGATATGATTGTATGATTATGTAGAAGAAGTACCAATAAAACTGTAAAAAAAGGTCATGTAATATTGAATTAAAGATAATGGGACTTTTCTACCAAAAAAAAAAGAGAGAAGGAGCTCACACCATTTTAGCAGTGGCTAAGTTAGTCCAGTTCAAACCGATGGGTTGGAAGTAAGCTAGAGGCTTCCCCTGTCTCCTGTGGCTGCATGGACTGATAACAGGGAGCAGACATTTGAAGCAGGAAGCCCATGGGCTGGTAAATGCTGAGCTGAATGGATCCAAGACTGTCTAGAGGAAAATTCTGGTAATGGCTGCTGGGATCAGCAGGTGATATAACAGAAGGTGAAATATCCAGATGCAGGATTCAGATCCAGCAGAAGTGAGCTAATTTTATCAAAGTATCCATCTACACATATATCAATCTATCCTAAGTATCAATCTATACTAAGTATCTCTCTGTACTAAGTATTCATGTACACTAAGTATCCATCTATACAAACTATTCATCTATCTATACTATTTCAATCAATCTATTCTAAGAGTAGGCTACACTCTGAATGAAACATTCCTTAATTGTATCAGGACTATGACCAGATTAGGGACAAGGTACTCTACCCTATTTTTCCTGCAACCTCTCATGTGCTTCACAGAAGATTCCATCATGAAATTGACTGTACCATGTCAGATTGTCAGATGGGCAAATCCTGGCGCACCCATGTTGACATAAAACCTCACCCTCACAGTCTACTCCTTGTCACCTACTTGTCTATTGTAAGTAGTCCCAATTAACTAGCTTTCCTAAACTTCTTATCCTGACACGATCATCCAGACCCTCCCTTCTCACCAACACTTGACTGGGGCTGCTCTTTGGGTGCTAACTTTGCTACCTCACACCATATATTAACAGCACCCTCTCGATGAGTGTTGACAGACCGAGGCTGAGTTCCCTGTGCCTTTAGACCTAATCAGACTTGAGACGAATTTAGAAAACTCATCTGTATGACTTTGTTTCTCTAGAACTTTTAGAACAGTGGTTCTCAACCTTCCTAATGCCACAACCCTTTAATACAGTTCCTCATGTGGTGACTCCCCAACCATAACATTATTATTTTTATTTTGGGGGTGCATCACTGCCCTCAGGTAGTGGGAGTAGGAGGCCCAGCCTTTGCTCCTGTGAGCTGGAATTGAACCTCCATCCCAGTGGGCCGCAGTCCCGCGCACAACCACTACGCCACCGGGGCTCAGCCCCCTAACATTATTTTATTACTACGCCGTAATTGTCATTTTGCTACTGTTATGAATTAGGTGACCCCAGGGAAAGGGTTGTTCAACTCCCAAAGGGGTCTCAACCCACAGGTTGAGAACCGCTGCTCTAGAACCACCCGCTCTCAGTGTTACCTGTGGTAGCTATCACAGCCTAGGATCTCTGGAACTGGGTCATAGGAAATGTTGCAGCTTGCTCCCATTTTGTTGGCGCACTTACTTTTGAACCATGCCACACCGTTAGGGAGCTCAAGAAGCCATGGGGAGTTGCCCACATGGGAAAGAAGTTGGGACCCTAGCTAATAGCCAGGGGTGAGTTTAGCTTATAGCCAGAACGTGTGGGCAATATTCCAGAGTCTGGAGAGCAGGTCCCTTGCTCACATGGTCCCAAAGAAAAGATTATTTTCAAACCTTTCAGGCTAAAGCAACTTGTTCTGCCACAGTTTACTTTCTTGGTGCCCTTTAGTCTTTCTTTTCCTTCAGCTTCTCCCATTTGTAATGCAGCTGTTTACCACTTGTGCCTGTCCCACCATTGTATTTAAGAAAAAGAGAGCTTATATTTCAGTGTTCACAGGTTGACAAGTGAAGAAGACTTTTGCTCCCAGATGGAATTTTGTCTAAAGTTCCACCCTCTATTTGATTCAGATCTTCCAGAAGATGTGATTTGGAACTTGGGGTGGATTTTAAGATTGAGGGAGTGATGTGGTGGGGTGAATATGTTTTGGATGTGGGAAAGACATGAATTTTGAGGCATGAGAGAGTGGAAAGTTGTGGATTTGTTTCTTTCCAAAATATGTCTTAAGTCCTAACCTCTATGGCTGGGAGATAATTCCAGTGAGGAAGGCATTGTCCCTGTTATGATGATAAGCAGGGTGTTGTGTGTCTGGGACCAGTCTCCTGTGAGAAATAAAAGGGATGAAACATGCAAGAGAGTGGGCAGGACCAGGGAAGAGCACTCTTAAGTCACATGTCCCTCGCCCAGGAGCAGATGCTCAGGAAAGGCAAGGCTCTTCCTCCAAAGTTGACCCAGAGAAGAAACCGTCTGCAGGACTTCCAGCTTCCTAACTTTGAGAAAAGAAGTTTCTGTCTGGTAAAGACACCCACTGTGGACATTTTGTTACAGCAGCACAAAACAACTAAGATATTCCCTTTGATTGATTTCCAAAGCCCTGAAATGGTATGTCGTTGTTTATAATTTGGCCCAGCATTATGCTTGATTTTGGGTTGCACTGGAAGGTGGATTCATGCAGATGCAGTCTGGTTAAAATTTAACACCCTATCACTTGATCTCCCTTTTGATCTGTTTGGAATTTGTTCTGATTTGTAATATTTTCTGCCTTCTTTTCGATTGAGGGTTTTCTCTGTTTTACTTTGTTATTATTGATAGTTCTGTGGTGTTTTCAGTTTTAAATGTTTTTTATCTATATGAATTCCAGAACAAGTAAAACTATAGACACATTAACTGGATTGAAGCTTCCGTGGGGTTCTGGCAGGAGAAGTTGGGGGGAAATAAGAAGCTAATAAAGATCAGCACAAGAACAAAGAAAATGTGCTAAAATTCATTCTGGTGATGATTGTACAACTCTTCTTGATGCGACTGAAGTACTGAATAGCATAGTTCTATGAATTATATGCCAATAAAACTGTTTTCAAGATATGCAAAAAAGAACCAAAAGCTCATTTACTGCAACCTTTCATCCAATTCACAATAAAAAAAACTTCATAATAATAATGCCTTTTGACTTACTCTTATTCACAGGGTGAAAGTTCTGACTAGAGTAAGTCAAAGGACATTATTATTACTGGGACATGGCAAGAAACCGTAGCGTCATGGCTTGATGTTTTTATTTAATGCAAGCTTCTATAATTTTGTAGCAATTCCTTTTCACTTACCCTCATACACTTTCAAAATGAAATCGCATTGCACATTTGTTTCCTGTCCTTTCCAATTAGATGGGCACCTTTGTTTGGGTGATCCTGTAAATTCAAAAGGGGAACTTTTTGAATCATTGTCTCCCTTTCAACTAAAATCCCTCGTAAAGTCCTCCCAAAGCACTCAGTGAGCATGCAGTCAGTAGACTCCACACTTGGGAACTGAAAACTCTTTAAGGGTGGAGAAGGCAGCAGCAGAGACAGGGAGGAGCCCTTAAAGTTGTTGTCAAAATCACTAGTGATAAGGTGACTATAAATGACAATGCCCTATTTCTAAGTTTGGGACTAGAATAACTTGGACTCCATATAAGAACCCTGGCAATCATACACTGACCAAAATTTTTTTTTATTGGTACTTGTAAATAGCATCAATTAACAAAAGTGGAAGCGCAAGCCAATTATTACATAACAAACTATTTTATTTTAAACATGGGCGTTGTTGCAAGGGAACAAAGTAACAATCAAAGGGATCCCTGAAGATAAGGTCGACAGAAACCTCTGAGGTGGCCCAGGCTCGCCTGGTACAGAGGCGGGAGGTGAAGCCAGGCAAGTCGTCACGTAGCGAGGTATAATACCAAAATACCCAAACTCACTGCCCTCGAGTTCATTTCGATTCACAGCGATTCTCTCTCTCTCTCTCTCTCTCTCTCTCTCTCTCTCTCTCTCTCTCTCTCTCTCTCTCTCTCTCTCCCTCTGAGTTAGTACTGATTCATGGTGGCCCTGCAGGACAGGGTAGAACCATCCATGAGTTTCTGAGACTGGAACTCTCTCTGGGAGTAGAAAACCCCATTATTTCTCCCCTCCAGAAGGAGACGGTGTCTGTGCCAGGGGCCAGGGTAAGGTTTCTTTAAATACTGCCCTCTGACGCCAAACTGTGGATGGATCAAAGAGCAAAGATGTTCCCCAGAAACTGCCAAGCCCCGAAGCCTCTGCATTACCTGATTGAATGCGGTCAACGTCTTTTCAGCATAGGCCGGAGTAGGATGGGGTAGGCCACGCGGGCGACCCACCGTGCAGTCAGCGGCTGAGCCAGCTCAGAGCATCCTGACATCCGCTCTCCCCTGCCCGGCCAAGGCCTGCAGGAGGAGGCTGCGCCTGGCAGCGGGCCCCTTGCTCCTCCTTGGGAGAGCCGGCCATGGCAGGGCTTCTGGAAAGCCACCTGCCGGCGTTTGTTCTTCTTTCTCAGCCCCGCTTCGCAATCTTCCCCGCTCTTCAGCTGGGACAGGGGGTGGGGTGGGGGACGAAAGCCACTCTGGGCCCCGAGTGGGCACGTGCGCTGAATTCTGCCAGGCTGCTTAGCGGAGGCGGGCGCCCCGACGAGGGGTGACCCACGGGTGCATGTGAGAAACAAAGCCTGGGAGACCGAGGAGGGGAGCCTGCCCACGGCCGGCGCGAAGGCTCACGGCGCCGAGACGCTCTGCTAGGTTCTGTCGCGTGCCCGAGGTCGGAAGCAACTCGCCAGCGAAGGGTTTGCTGTGGAGTTTGTGCGCCTGTGGTTTTGTCACCCCAGTCGGCACCCTTGAGTCGGACCTTGAGTCGGCCTTTTACGGGAGATTGAAGGACGGCCGAGGCGAGCAGAGACAGACAGACAGCTGGTAGGCCACCTCAGGTTGCCCAAGGGTGGACGTGCCCACAAGGACCGCCTTCCGTCCCAACAGAAGTAAGCCTCCCCCCCAGAGCCCGGCCCCAGGCTCAGATGTCTAGCCTTTCCACTGCTGGAAAGCACATTCCTGGTTCTGAAAGCCACCGCTCACCATCGGATAACTTGGGCTTCAACTGGTTAGAAACCCTCATAGCTAGATGATTCGGGCCACAAATGCCAGAAAACTCAACGAAAATCACTTTTAAAAATAAGAGCATGTCTAACTTATCCCCCAAAGAAATTCAGTAGTAGGGCAGTTGCGGGGGGGGCGGGATGAGAGGCTGGTTCGATCAGTGACGTCATAAATTTCTCAAGGATCCTGGCTCTTTCCAGCTTCCTTCTCACTGGCTTTGGGGATGTTAGCTCTGCTGCTCAGGATGGCTCCCTTCAGGATCACTAAATGGTTATCACAGCTCCAGTGCATCCCAGATGCCCAGCCATGCCATGTAGCTTGACCTTACCTATACACTCTATATGTCATAGAATTAGCTCATAGTTTAACCATGCTCCCTGATATTAGAGAAACAGTAAGAGTATTGACTAATTCCGTGTTCATCTCCTCTGTTAGAGCCAATGCCCTTTCTTCATAACAAATGTGTTTGCAATGCCCCTTTAGCTATCATGATATTCATAGATGACAAACCCCCCCTACCCAGGCTACTGTAAACTATAGTTGAGTCAAAATGTGACACCTCGCCAGTAAACTTCCTTCCCAATGTACCATTGCTCCAGCTGGTTGGTTTTTTGGCTCCAGTTTTTAACATGTTCTACTTTGCTATCAGTGAGGTTTTCCTGTGCTTCATTATGTCATTGGGGTGTTTGTATTCTATCTGGATTTTTATGTAATTTTTATACATGAAACCCAGATTAGGCAAACCTAGAGGGTCAACAACTAGGTCAACAGATTTAAAGGGACGTGGCCCGGCAGATGGGGGGGAAATGATCACTGATATGGAGCGTAAGGAAGAAGAAATGTCTAAGAATGGACCGTAGTGAAAGTTGCACAACTCTTATGAAAGCAGTTAAACTATTGAAATGTATATGAATTGCATGTTGATCAAATTGTTAAAAATAAATGAATTATTAAATTCAAAACCAAAAACCTAACCTCCCTAACATGGTTATCTTTTGACATTTGAAAAGCAATCATATTAATGGCTCCAGAAGGTTCTCCCTCCAATTTTATTGGCCAGAATTGTGTTACATGCCCACTCTCAAATCAATTGCTTAAGAAAGGGAATGAGACCAATCAATGTATTTTGTTTGGTCTACTTTTTGTTTGTTTGTTGAACATTGATCCTCTACAGTGGAGGAGGGGCACGCTCTTCAAGGACTGGCCTGACCACTTTGGGGAAAGTGGAAAAAATCAGGCTTCTGACACAAGGAAAAAAATACAGGGAACTGTGGATGTGGCAACAATGGTATCTGTCACAGCCAGGGATTTTCAAGTGTTTTTCTATATAACAGTTTCCTTTGAGGGTTCCAGAAGAAAACAATTCTTTGTTCAAATGTATATAGAAAGCAGCATATCACCTTATTGGAAATCCACAGTGCTTGTTAGCATATTAAAAGCTTTTAGAAGGCGTAACCTTTGTTTTAAAGTTAAAAGCAACAGAGGTCAATGCAATCCTACAATAGCTGTGATCTACAAACAGATGCATGGATAGGCACTGTAGGCCGAAAAGGGATGGAAGGGAGTGTGGGAATATACCCAGGAGTATATGTAGATTTGACTGAGGAGATCTGTATGTGTGTGTTTACCTTTGCTGCAAATATACCCATGAAGGCGGTAGAGCCCATAAGGGGAAATGTTATGACAACTTCTGACATAACCAAAATGCATCAAGGGGATGAGTCACAGGGGGATCAGGGCCATAGTCTCCGAGGACCACAGTCAATTGGCATACAGTTCATAGAGTCAATATTCTGCATCCTACTTTGATGAGCAGCAACTAAGGTCTTCAAAGCTCGTTGAGTGGCCAGCTAAGGTTGGATTTTGGTCTTTTCCTGTCTAGAGCAAAGAAAACTGATGGACACATTTAGTTCAACTGACTAGTGGACCACACAAACACCAGTCTTCATGACTCCGAGACCAGAAGACATGGGTGGTACCCAGTTACCACAACCAACTACTCTGAGTGGAATTACATTAGAAGAGCCTAGATAGGTAAATCTATAGAGATAGTAACTCTTAATGGTTTCTTGGGGGCAGGAGAGGGTAGGGGGAATGGGGAACAATAACAGTGAGTACAAGAAAGAAGAAAATGTTCTAAATCATTGATTGTGATGACTGTACAACTTTTCTTAATGTGATTGAACTATTGAATTGGATGATTTGTGAATTATAGGCCAATAAAACTTTTGTTTTTTAAGAAGATGGAAAGAAAGAAAAAGACCCTAGAGAGAGTGAGAGAAAAACATGGAACAAAATCAAGAACATACAAGAAACCAGGCTTTCTCGTCAGATAGACTGATGGAACCCTCAAGACTATAGCCTTCAATCATCCATCCTTCAAGTCTGGAACTGAAGTTTCCCCAACAGGTTAGTTTTCTGCCAGACGAAAGACAAGTCTATTAGGGGAACAATGATTGTAGGAGTGAGGGACACCCATCTTAGAATAACCAACCATTTAAGATCAAAAGGGCAACAAACCATCTATGGACAAAGTCCAGAAGGGATGGGGAAGAAGGAAGATGGAAACAGGAAACATAGGGCGGAAGTGGAAGAAGTCATGGTCTATTGAGGAGATTGAAATGAATAAGATGAAACAAAATGTGTAAGAATTGTATGTGAAACTGATTATCTGCTCTATAAAGCTTCACCCAATTCATAATTAATTTTTTAAAGGAAACAAGCAAACATGGAAAAGGTATACCATGTCACCTTCCTGAAAATCTATAATGCTTATTAACAAGTTAATAGCCCAGACAAGGCCTATCCTATATGTCTAACCCAGAATTCCAGGTGTATTGGGTCATAGTCTTTTGTCTGTGAGAAATCCTTGAACAATCTTATAGAAGCAGTGTTCCATGAAATGCCTATTAGTGAGACATTGGCTGGATACTGGACCCTTTCTTTGGCTTTCCTAACAATATTTCACATCAGAGCTGGATGTCAGTAAGCTTTAGGGCAGTCACATTTATCTGAAGAATCTTAGAAAGCTTTAATTTGGAGTGGTTTTTGCCCTTTTTTTTTTCTTTTAACTGAATAAAAATGTTGCAGAATTCATTTGTTCCCTTCTATAAATTAGGAAGGTCCTGTGGTGGAGGAAGGCTGGGGACTTACTTGTTAGCTATAATTAGATCTGGTGAAAAGATCTAGGTTCTAGATCTTTTGTTTTCATTCCTTGCCCTTCAGAGCAAACAAAAGTTAATTCTGTTGGCCAGGGTGAGATCCAGATAAGGCATCCAGCCTTTTTTATTATTTTGTTTTTCCCCAGAACCGCTGGGGCAGGCACAGCCCATGGAGATTATTCTAATCCTGGTACTTAAACTACCTCAGGGCAATGGAATGGTTAATGGTCTATAACTGCAAGGCTTGCTTAGGTAAATGAAGAGTTAGAGAGCTTTCAACTTGGGAAGTTATTCCCGATACCCAACCTAGATCTTCTACAGCCCATTGAAAAACGTAATTGAATATTTACTATACGTGCAAGACCCTGGGGAGATTCAAAGGAGAAGAAAAGCAGAAACATGGTTTTACTTCCAAAATGATGCCATCTGTTTGGTGTCAAGCTGTAAACCAGAGAGTCTCTGGGCAGTGCAACAGTTAACAGCTAGTAACAACAGTTAACAGTTAGTAGTAACAGCTACTAACCAAAGAGTTGAGGTTCAAGTCTACCCAGAGATGTCTCAAAAGAAAGGCCTGGTGATCTATTTTGGAAAAATGTAAAAATGTGTGTGTGTGTGTGTGAATGTAAAAATGTGTGTGTGTGTGTGTGTGTGTGTGTGTGTGTGTGTGTGGTGGAGGTGGGAAAACAAGTTCAAATGCTAAATTATAATAATAGGTACTATAGAGAAAATGCCAACTCAGCACCTGGTACCTGTCTGCACAACAGAAGAAAACATAGCTCAGCCCCACGTTACCTTCACAAGGGCCGTCATGTTCAAGTCTATCGTGGCAAGGATTATGCCCATACATCTATCTCACTGAGGAGCTCCCTCTACTTCAATGGGCTATCTCCATTAGCCATCGACTTCATAAAACATGTCCTCCGCTAGGGATTGATGCCACAGACGTCTGCTGCAAATGGGTTAGAAAATGTTCTGTTGGGATCCATAGAGTTGGTCGTTTGGACAAAGTTGGGGAAATCAACCACCAGGCCTTTATTTCTCATTTGTCTAGTTTGGCAGTTCCACAGTGGGTGACTGAGTTGGAGTGGGGACTCTGTTGGACATCTTCCGACTATACAAAGGAGAAGCCTTCAACCCATCACCTTCCTAAGGCTGATTGCCTCACTGCAGGGGTCAGACATGTCTCCCCCTCCGTCCTTCTTTGCCCTACTCTCACACCCACTATCCTTTCCCTGGTACTCTAGTTCTCTGCTGGGTTCAGTCATTTATTGCAATGGCCACACAGAACTCACAGACACTACGTCCTGATGTGGGGTTCATTAGGGACACTAATGGGTACAGTAGGTTATCACCACAAGGTCAGCAGTGCAAAACAGCCAGTTGTCCTGAGGGAGAAGATGAGGCTTCTGCTTCCTTGAGTATTTAAACCCTCAGACCCACAGGGACCGTTCTACTGTGTCCTGTAGGGTCACAATAAGTCAGAATCAATTAATGGCAGTGAATTTGGTGCGTTTTGTTTGTTTGTAAAGAGGTACAAGTGTCAAGAATATGGGTCTTTTTGTCATCAATGCCTCTTCTCAGTCATACTGGCTATCTTTCCCTGATCCGCAAACTTTCAATCACGTGGCCCCTTAGTGTCTGCCTCATTCCATGGGCCAGAAAGCCTTCCACTGCCTTGTGGTCTCAGAGCCGCACCTCTGCTCTGTCTCATGGTGTCGAACTGCAGCCTCTGATGACTCTACCACCTCTGCCAGTTCAGATAGAGACCTTGAATATGGCCCTCCGGTCATGTTTCTTTCTTATTACAGGAGACAGGGTTTTTTCTCTCTCTCTGGTTCTGAGATGGATCACTGAAATACCCACTGAAATGGCAAAACTCGATTTGGTGGGTCCCATCCAATCATTGAGTGGGAGTTACAGAGACATGATATAAGAGCCATTCCAAGTAACTTCACGACAGTGCCCCAGTAATATTTGAAATATGGGGGTTGTAGCCTCCTGTACTATAGCAACATGCAAATCATTATAGTATGACAAGCTGACACCTGGACGGTAGTTTTTAAAAAAGTTTAAAACTATGGGACACAAGAAATGTCACTAAGCATATTAAGACAAACTGAGACCCACCTGAGTTTCTATTTAAAACTTGTGTTCTCGGGTACTATCTTTACTAGAAACAAAGAGTACATTAGAAGCAATCGTTTAAAAAGCCTGTGCAGAGGTATCCTCACTGCATTTTAGTTCTTTTTGTGTGTTGTGTGTCTGTGTGTGTGTGGGGGGGGGGGAACCATCTTCTTTATGCAAAAGTCCCTATGAATTGCAAAGAAGTAAATATTATATATGATAAACATGTACACACATATGACAGTCAATGCTGAGCTCCTTATTTAGGCCCAAAGAGCTTTAATATGGGTTATCGTTTGCAAATGATGAAGGGAAGTCTATAATCGTGTGGGCGAAGAAACAGATAACTATGTCTTGTTTAGGAGGGCGGGATGGGTGGACTGTGTGGAATCAGTTTAAGCCACAGAAAAATCGAGAAGATGGGTTTTTCTAAAAGAGGTTTTCAGAGAATGCTAGACTGGACATCCTCGCCTGGCGATGACAGCCTCAGGAGTCTGTTCACGTCACACATCAGAAGAAAATGCCCTTGTGCCTTCAGGAGCTGCCCCTCATGTGCTTGTGCTTTCACTGGGACCTTCTCTGCCCTGGGCTGCCCTCTCCCGTGCCCTGCTCAGTGTAGCTGGTGCCATGTGTCGTTTCTCCCAAGTGGAGGCTTTCTCTTGGAAGGGCGTTTTGTTTTATTGGTTTGGAGTTTATGAGCCCAGACTGTTCCAGTCCCGTCCGGTTGCACAAAGTGGCCCTCCATAGCAGATGGGCGTCTGGGAACCACCCACCACCCACCGTCGGCTGTTCTCTATTGTGAGCCTCTCTCTCTCCTTCTTCTGAACAGCTTGAATGGCCAAGGCCAGGCTGGCAGGCAAACGGCAGGAGGTACTGTGTCCCTAGATACCTTTCTGACGTCCGTGGTACATGCTCACCCAGCAACTCAGTGCTATTGAGTTGATTTGGACCCGAGAGTGTTTCCCAGGCTGTACATAGCAGACAGTTTTCCTCTGGATGAATTAGCTCTCCCAATGCTTATCCAACAGCACCCTGAGGGCTCCTTAAAGGCACAAAAGGATTAGCAACAGAAGACCTTTGCAAGTCTCCCGAGCAAGCTTTTCTGAACTAGGACCTCCCAGGAACTGGGAGTACAGACGGTAACGGAAGAGCCCCATGATGGGGAAATGGGAGACTGTGTTCTCTCTGTGATCCCAAACACTAACTGGATCCAGACTAGGTGGGCGGTTTACACCTCATGTTGCAACTGCATGCGTAGAAGCGATAGGTGTTCTCACTGGTATAAGCACAGCTCGAAACGGCATAGAAATGCGGTTTAGCAATCTTCTCATTGAGGCCCTAGTCGGGGGGTGGGGCGGTGGGGGGGAGAAGAGAGATGGTGGTACAAACCAAGTACGATAAAGGAGTCCCTCATTCAAGAAACTGAACCCTGGTGTTGGTTCCTTAGCCCTCTGCCTGCAAGAGTGCTCCCTGGCCTAAAGGGTGATGTCGTCCTTGGCCTTTGTCCATGAAATGTCTGGCCTAACGGGCTCCTCATATGTGGACGTCGTCCTCTGGACAAGGGATGATCATCCAACAGAGGCCATACGGGCCTGAAACACTTTGTTAGGGTTAGAAATGCCCGTAGAAACACACTGAGCTTAGAGAAACAAGGGGACCCATGCTTGCTGTGAGATGTCTGTGAAGTAGGCACTCCATCAGGCAATGTATCTTTTAGCTGATCTGATCATCCAATGCCACGAGGCAGATAATATTCTTGGCACTTTACAGGTAGTGAAGCAAGATCAGAGAAGGTCAGTAACTTACCCAAGACGGCACAGCAGAGAGCAGGCGGCTGAGTGTCATGCTGATATTTGTCTGCCAGCCAAAGCCGCGTTCTTTCCTCCAGGCCAACTTGGTATGTCTGGCATGGAGGTGAGGATGACAGCTCAACAACTAGCTGCTTCTGTCATGACGACAAGGCAGCCCCGGGGCAAGATGCATTGACACAGCCACTGCAACAGCAGGCTCAGCTATAGCCACATTGTGAGGGTGGCGCAGAACTGGCCAGTGTTTCCTTCTGGACCACACAGAGTCAGTATGTGCCACCCAGAAGACACCTGACAGTCCCTAAGGACAGCACACATCTCTGCAAAAGCCAACTGCCACCTCTTTCTCTTGCGGAACAGCTGGTGGGTCCCGAGACCTCCCCTTAGGTCACCCACTGCGCCACCAATTCCTTTAGGTCATGATGGTGTCAACAAGAGAGAAACCGCATTACATGCTAGCTTCTTCTTGGACCACCTCCAAAACTCACGGCCACAGAGTGTGTTCTGACTGACAGCGACCCTTCAGAACAGGGCAGGGCAGCCCTGGTGGTTCTCTGAGACTGTACAACAGTAGAAAGCCTCATATTTCTCTCTTGGAGCAGCTGGTGGTTTCAAACTGCTGACCTTGTGGTTAGCAGCCCAACCTGTAACCCACTCTGCCACCAGGGAGCTCCTGGATTTTATTGGAGGACCCAGACATTTCCCCCAGAGTCTTGTCAGGGGTCTAGGCATGAAAGGGAGTGAATGCAGAGGACAAGAACAGAAGGCAAATAGCAGATAGGTTGTTTTTGTTTCTCTGAATCCTGTCTCTCTCTCACATGCTGAGTGGACCTGTTTAGATCGTCCTCCCCACCATCACAAGAGATCTAAGACGGAGATCCGTAGTGCCTTATGAGATCTCTTTAGCCATTTTTAGCCTTTCCCCCACTCCTCCTCATCCCCCCAAACACTCGTTACACAGGCATCATTCTCAAGCCTGCTTATTTACAACAAACACCAAATTCATTCGTGTTTCTTCCTCTGTTTGACTTATACTCACACCATTCATTCTCTGCTACCAGCTATCTCACTTCTCTGTGCCCTCGTCTGTACTATTAGTGCCTATTATGAGTTATGTCGTTACCCCTCAACAATAGGAATGTCCCAGGTCCTGAAATGTCCTATGTTGTTAAGTGTCATCAAGTCTGCGATAACGCATAGCAACCCAGTCGGTATACAGCACTGCCCAGGCCTGAGTCCTCCTCACCATTTATGCTGTGCTGCAGCCCATTGGACAGCCCCCGTGTCAATTCGCCTCATTAACGGTCTCCCTCTCTTGTACCCAGCATGATCTTCTCCAGGGACTGGTCCTTCCCGATTACATGCCGAAAGCATGTAAGACATAGTCTTGCCATCCTCGCTTCTAAGGAGCATTCTGGTTGTTCTTCTGAGACAGATTTGTTCATTCTTCTATCAGTATACTCAATCTTCTTCACAAACATCATAATTCAAAAGCATCAACTCTTCTCTCCAATCTTCATTTACTATGTTGCTTTCACATATGTTCGACACACCTGAAAATACGATGGTGTATTTTAAGTCTTCAAAGTGGCATCTTTGCTCTTTAACACTTCAGATAGGCTTCTTGTGACAGATTTGCCCAATGCAATATGTTGACCTCCTGACTGCTGCTTCTACGGGCAATCATTATGGATTCAAGTAAAATGAAATCCTTGGCATGTTCCATCTTTTCTCTATTTGTCACGAGGCTGGTTTTGTTAGCTATAATATCTTTCATTTTTTATAATAGTTTTAGTGATTTATCTTACACAATACATCCATTCACATACATTTCTGTTGTTCAATCTCATCAAGTGAAGTTATACAATCATCAATGCTACCAGCTCCCCATTCCCTCTCTTCCTCCCACCTCTCTCTTTCTGTTCCTCAGGGACCATTACTTCTGTTACTGTTCCTGCAGGGTTCTCTGTCTTGACTTTCATGTACCAAAGAATCTTAAATATGCAAGTGAACATATACAAATCTAACATGATTAATGAGGAAGAACAAGTAACAGTCTTAATAGCAAGGGGAGAAAATGTTAAAGATTAGAGATTAGTTATTTATGCACATTTATAAATATGCACCCTTAGATCATTTTTTCAGTGTGGTCCTTCAGAGGAATTGTCCAATTATCTTGCAGGTGAGTTTTGGGTCTCTGTTCCATCCATGCCCCTCCACATTCTACATTGAGTTGGTTACGTGTTTAGCTCTGATCCCTCTTCCTGTCATGATCACACAGGCTGGTGTGCTTCTCCCATGTGGACATTAGTGCTTTTCTGCTGGATGGTCACTTATTTAATTACAAGCCTTTAAGACCCCCAAGTGCAATATCTTTTGATAGCTAGGCACCATCAGCTTTCTTCACATTTGCTTATGCACCCACTTTGTCTTCAGCAATCGTGTCAGAGAGATGAATATCATACAGTGCCACATTATTGGAACAAATTGTTCTTTACTGAGGCAGGATGTGTCACGATGCTGTTGACTAGTCCAGTTGTTAAGATTTTCGTGTTGAGATATGATCCATACAACAGGTTATAGTCTTTGATCTTATCAGTGTTTTCAGCAAGCAAGTGGTGTCATCTACATAGCACAGGCTAATGAATCTTCCCGTCATGACATTCTTCACAGAGATATTTCTCAGGTGATTTGTTCAGCATACAGATGGAGTAGATATATTGAAAGGAATCTTGTCACACAGGTTTCCTGATTTTAGAACATGCAGCGTCCTTTGTTCTGTTTGAACAACACCTCCAGTTCTAGGACAGGTTCCTCAGAGCACAATGAAGTCCTCTGAGAGGTCTAATCGCTCAGCAAAGTTCTTGGCTCACAGTAGGCAGCAAGCAAATGTTGACGTGGGGTGTGGGAGGTTGGGGGTGGGGAGGCAGGGGCAGGAGACAGCCATTTGGGACAGAGACATTCTAGGAGCTTTTCAATAAAACAAAAGAATAATCTTCAAGGGTGCTTAGGTAGGTAGATAACCTCTGGGTAGAAAACTGAGGCCTTTAAATTTATGATAGGCAAGAAGAGTGCAGATTTCAGTTAAAATGAAGTTGCTGACAAAGATGGTGTTGGGGAAGATTGGATGTTTGTTGAAAGTAAAGACCGGTCATTTGATCTGGGGAGAAGAATGAAGGAAGTCGGGGGTGAAACACAGATGATCAACAGGCTAGCTTGCCAAGGAAAGTGAGACGGAATTCAAAATTCCAGAACTCAGTGGTTTTCTGGAAAAGTCTAATCAGCCTAGAAGAAATGTGCTCAATCGAGGCATTTACGTGTTTTAATTCAACATTTGCATTTCTGTCCCCCATACATCTTCTCACTTAGGCACCCCAGGTGCATTTTCTTTTGATAGCTAGGCACCATCAGCTTTCTTCACCTTTTCTCAGTGTTATATGTCCAAGCTGTCTTTCTTTCTTACTGCCTACTATTTCAAATGATGCCAACAAGAGGTTTGAATATGCATGCATTGTAGGCAGCCGGAAGACAGGTAGTTTCTAAAGAAGAATGGCACAAATGTCTTATTTGGCATAATTTGAAGATTCAAGTTAATTTAAACAATTTATTTCTTTGAGCAGTATTCTGTCTTTGCAGCCCCAAACATAATGAACTTATTTTATGAGAATGACTGACTATTATTGCGGGTGTATTTTCATTTATGGAATAGACTTATGTTTAACCCTGTCCATGCATAACAAGACTTCTAAGTTTGTGGAAGAATGTAGTCTTTCCCATTTTTCTATGAACTTTTTTTTAAAGCCCTCTTGCATAACCATGGCAAAACGATATAACCCAGGAATTGTCAGTGTATGAAGGTGACACTATTGATTTATCATATTAACCACTCAATGTTAGACACTGGGGGCTTTCTACTCCCTTAAAGTCACAGCCTGGGAGACTCAAGCTCTCCCCTGTCCTAGACGATCTCTGTGAGTCAGCATGGACACGATGGCAGTGCCTTGGGTTAGCGTGCCAGGCATAGGAGAGCAGAGGTGCTTAAGGCCCAGGTCCTGGCCCTGTCCACAAGAAGCTTATTGTCTGCTAGAGAGACAGAGGCGCACTTCTGGGTTGTTTTCCAAAAGTAATAAGGATTTGTTCAGCCATTTGCTTGCTCCTACCCAACAGGCTGGTAAGAAAAGGCAACTGTGGTCGAAGAGTAGTTTTCCAAAATACACATATCTAACCACTGCCAACCAGCTAGGCAGTCTAAAATTCACTCACTACCATCAAGTCAATTTCAACTCACGGCAACTCTGTAGGACCTGCCCCCGGTGAGCTTAGGAGACTGTAGATGTTTAAGGGAGTGGACAGCCCTGTCTTTCTCCTGAGGAGTGCTGTGTCCCTGTGGATTGGAGCCCAACATGTAACTATGCCACCCTGGCTCCTTGCAGCAAAGGGACACGAAATCAGTTGTGATACTTGAGGCTTTTAAACATGCACTTCCCTCCATGATGTTTTTGGCTTTTAGAATAACCAATGAAGATAAAGAGCTGCAGCAGTTACAACAGTTATGCTCTTAGAAAAAGAGAAACTCCCGCTATGAACCAGCCCATGAAATGTTACCTGGTCTTTTTCTAATACGTTCGTTCTCATTTTGTTGCCTCTGTGGTTTTGTGACATACAGACCCTGAATGAAACAACTTGTTGCAAATCACAAGAAGGCTCTGTACTCTTGGCAGGTCAAGGGTGATCTTCAAAACTTCCCAGAACACGGATAAAATTTCAACACTAAAAACTTGTATTACAATAAAAGTTTGAAATAGCCATTGCAACAGGAACATTAAAAACATTGTGCTGGGGCTGAGCCCCGGCGGCGTAGTGGTTGTGCGCAGGACTGCGGCCCACTGGGATGGAGGTTCAATTCCAGCAGTGGGGCAGGGCCTCCTACTCCCACCACCAGAGAGCAGTGATGCCTAAAAAAAGAAAAAACAACAAAAAAACAAACATCGTGCTGAGTGAAATAATCAGTCACAAAAGGTCAGGTGTTGTATGATCCCACCAAAAAAAGAAAAGGCAAGTGGATGGAGACAGACACTTTTGAGTGTTTACTGGTTATACCATGGGCTGCAACTAGCAGCTGCTCTGTGGGAAGAAGCGGGACTTTCTCCTCCGGTGACGAATTAGTCTCAGAAGCCCCCCCCCCCCCCCCTGCAGGGTTGATTAGATGGTGACGAGTTTGGTTCTTGGGTCTTACCGGGGCCTGAAAGAAGGGGGAAGGAGGAGTCCTTGCTCAGAAGGCTCTGGGTGCCTGCAGTGGTGGGAGATCTTTTGGAAAAGAACTTTGGCAATGGGTGCATACCACCTTGAACGTACCCGATGTCACTGAGTTGTACATGTGACTAAAGCTTCATTAAAACCGTTTAAGGGGCTGAGCCCCGGTGGTGTAGTGGTTGAGTGCGGGACAGTTCAAATTCAGCAAGGCTGGGTAGCTCCCACGACCACCAGAGGGTAGTGATGCCCCTCCAGAAAAATAAAACCATGTTTAAGCACACGTTTGTCTTCAGTGATCGTGTCAAGAAGGTGAGCATCATGGAATGTGAATTTAATAGAAATGTTCTTGCACTGAGGAAGGACTTGAGGTCCAATGCCCATGTGCATATACCAACTCTATAAGTATATGCTCGTTGATCTATTTCCCCATCAACATATATAAATATATGCACCTATGTATTTAAATCTCTATAAATGCCCTTCACCCCTCCAGTTCTCTCCTCTTTCCTTTTACTTGCTCTTGTCCATCATGCTCAGCCTCCATTTGGGTTTTAGTATTTTCTCTGTGCTACGTTACTCTTGATCAATCTCTAATGGGCTTCTCACACCCACCTTGTCACTGATTTTGAATCAGTTGTTATTCTGTTATCCCTGGGCTGGTCAACACCACCTCCTTTCCCTCTTCTCCCCTTCTCCCATGTCCATCCCCTCCACCCACACACACACCCCAGAACCATCAGTCCCGTCGTTTTCACCTCCAGATTGTTCATCCAGCCTATCTAGATAAGACCTGCAGAGGGAACAATATTTACAAAAAAAAGGTATCCTAAAATGAAGCAACCAAAGAAAATAAAACGATAAAAAAACCTAATGTCATATATATATGTATATTTACATGTGTATATATATATATGTGTGTGTGTTAAAAATAAAAGAACCTGTAAATAGTTCAAGGTCTGTTCGTTGACCTCCAGGAGTGTCCTCTGATTGAGTCAGACACAATCACTGAAGACAAATGTGTGCATAAGCAAAGGTGGTGAAGAAAGCTGATGGTGCCCGGCTATCAAAAGATGGAGCGTCTAGGGTCTTAAAGGCTTGAAAGTAAACGAGCAGACATCTAGTTCAGAAGCAAGAAAGTCCACATGAACAAGCACACAAGATTGTGGGACCACGAAGTATCAAAGGGATCAGTTATCAAGCTTCAAGAACTAAAAACCATAACATTGCGTGCTCGCTTTCCTGATATGATTGCTGACGACAAATAGGTGCACAGGCAAATGTGGTGAAGAAAGCTGATGGTGCCCGGCTATCAAAAGATAGCGTCTAGGGTTCTAAAGGTTTGAATAAACAAGCGGCCATCTAGCTCAGGAGCAACAGAGCCCACAGGGAAAGAAGCACACCAGCCTGTGTGACCACCAGGTGTCCAAGGGGTCTGGCATCAGGCATCAAAGAACTAAAAAACCCTATCATTATGAGGGACCCAAAGCCCATGAATAGGGGTTGCAGAGAGAAGAGCCAGTTAAGGTACAGTGTAGTAACAATGAAATATGCAACTTTCCACTAGTTCTCAAATGCTTCCTCTCACCCTCTCATCCCAATTCTACCAGACAAATCCAACTAGACCAGGGGATGTACACTGGAGTCAGAAACAGGAATTCAGGATAGATGATCCCTCAAGGCTAGTGTTGGGAGGGGTGATACTAGGAGAATGGAGAGGTGGTGGAATATAGAGGAGGAACCAATTTCAGGGATCTACATATAACATCCTCTCTGGGGCACAGACAACAGGGAAGTGAGTGAAGGGACACATTGAACAGTGTACAATACAAAGAAGTAAAAACAATTTGTAAATTATTAAGGGTCCATGGGGGAGCGGGAGGAGGGAAGGAAGGGAAATATGGGGAGCTGGTACTAGGGGCCTAAGTGGAGGGAGGATGTTTTGAGAGTGATGATGGCAACAAGTGTGCAAATGTGGCCAGCATAAAATTGATGGATGTATGGATCGTGATGTGACTTGTATGAGCCCCCAATAAAATGATTTATAAAAAATTTTAAAAGGGGGGGAAAGAACTTATACCAAGGGCTCAAGTAGAATGAATATGGTAACGTGTACAAATATGCTTGATACAAATGATGTATTGAATGTTATTAGAGCTCTAAGAGCCCCCAATAAAATCAGTGGGGAAAAAAACTACATTTAAGAAAGTGGTGACTTCCAACTGGTGTTTCTTATTCATAGAGCAATATTATGGTCAAGCCTGTCCATATAGATATGTGGGGACTTCAACGAGTTTGTGAAAGTAGTTCATCTTTTAATGTTTATAGTGTTAACACTGTAGGTTTCATTACATGTAGTTTTTTTTTAAACCACAACAAAAGAAATTCACACAGAAACAAAGTCCATTAAATTTTATTACAACCAAGAATATAAAATAAATGCAACGTAATTTACTTCAGCTTTTAACAGTCATCTTAAGGAGGATGTCGGGACAACTCTGCGGCGGGGCAGCGGCTACACAGAGCGTCTCTGGGGTGGCCCTGTGGAGCGGGCCTCCCGGGCGATGCATACACAGTGGGTCATCTAGAACATTCTACAAAGGGGAGCGTGCATAAAATTACCGAGAGGCGGCGGCCAGGGCAGGTACACTTCACAACAGGAATTATGGGAGGTACAAACTCAGGCAGTTTAGAAAGGATAGACTACTTAACATATATAAAAAGTACTTTAAATTGTTGTTAAAAAGGACATCTTCAGTCCAACTTTTGTGTAATACTTTAGTGTCTACACAGACAAATCTTTAAAAAAATTAAATAGTATTAATTTACTAAATATTTAGAAGATAACAGTGCATTAAGGATTTTTTTTCATATAATACATACACATCACTCCTTTGCAGTGATAGCATAGAAGAGTAAGTATGGCCTTAGGTACAAGACATTTTTTAAAAATCCTAAAACATTGATCTTTGCTCTGTGATCCGTGTGACTCTTCCCCAAGACGTTGAGGCCCTACGCTGCCGTTTCCTAAACAGTATTGCTCGTGCTTGAGACCTGCCAGCCTCCTTCCGTCTAACGGCCACTTCACGGTCTCCTCCGGGCCCAGGGAGACAGCATTACAGCTTATGACTTGCAAGTTGCATAACATCCTTCCTTCATTGCCAAAGTTTCTGCTGCCTACATCTGCCCAAGGCGGCTCGTGCTCTGGCCTGGCTCCTGGGTTGTGGCAACCCTCCCTCACCCCGCAGCAGAGACCTCACTTGGGGGCCGAGGCAGATGGCTAGCAGTTGTGCTCCCCCAGGGCCTGGGGCAAGCCAACGTGGAGGGCACCCTTCCATTCTGAAGAGTAGATGATTTTTTTGTTGTTGTTGTTGAGCCGTGCTGAAGACCAGTGCCCTAAACACTAGTTTCAGCGCCGCACACATAAACACACACAGACCCTGGGTTCCCGGGTGTTACTGTCCCATCTGCCTCATCCCTGGGCTCTTCGGCCATACGGCCAGCCCTGCTGCCCAGGCCCCCTCAGCCTTCAGCCCACCTGCCTCCAGGCTCCCGTGTGCCTGTTTCCAACCCACATCTCGCCAGAAAGCCAACTGTAGGATGGCTTTCCCCTGTGGAAGGAAGCAAGCCTTCACCTGGACTGTCCTTCCTTTAGTTAAATGCCCTCCTCTGGCTTGGGTGTCCCCACGAGCTGAGAGATGTCTATCCCTTGAAGGGTGACCACCCACTCTCTTCAGGGGCCATGGCTATGTCTAATAGGTTTTCCGAGGGGAACGGGGTCATTTGGAGACGGCAAGAGTCCATCGTAACCTTCAAAGCTTCACCAGTCTCACTGGGGGGCCAACAGTTTCAGGGCCCTCCTATGTGTTAAAGGTTGTGTTCCTCTTTATAGGGAAAAGGAGAGGACAAACCAACATTATCTGAGAGAATAATGGGCACCAGTGGGTATCCCCAACCCTGAGGAGGAAGAGCCACCGCCAGTCTGGTGATCAGAGAACCAGGTGTTGGCCATGGGGCTCCTGGCTGCATTCTGGAAGACATCGTGTATGAGAGAAAGCAGTGCAAGCCCCCACAGTGTACGTCTCTCCTACGCATAGTCATTCTACATGGAGAGGAGGCCAGTGCTGTGAGCACTGTGCAAGCACACAGTGCAAGAACCCTAGACCAAAGTTGCTTACAAAGTACAAGGGGGCATGGCATTTTAATCCATGCATATATTGGCGCTTTCTTTTATCAAATGCCTTCTTCCCTTGGGGGCAGAAGAGCTTCTCTTTTCACTGTATGTCATTCCCCACAGCACTCAGTAGATCATGTTCTGCCTTGGGGACCACTTGTTTGGACATTTAAAATATACACCAATGCCTTTTGTGGTATTTAGCTTCTGACTTTGTTTAAGGTGGGCGGACAACAGAAATCTCTCCCTAACATAATTTACTATAGTGCAGACTTAGGAATAACAACTCCCTCCAAGCAGGGTTAGAAGTAAACCAAAGAACCTTCATATCAGACAATAACTTCATATGTAAGCCAATCTCATGGCATAAACATCCCAAGGCAGCCTAACTTATCCTCCTCAAGCTGACTCCAGGGCTGGAAGCATGCCTCACCCTTCCATTATGCCCTCCACCACCCTGGCGCTGGGCATGTGGAGAGGGGGCAGAAAGAAGCACGTGCTGACCAAGAGCTTGGGGCAGAGAATGAGGCTTCCAGTAGTAGGGTGGAATTTGGGGTACTGGTTTCTTATTTTAAGAAACAGAAGGGATAAACTACCATGGAGATGGTCAGGAAGTCCTTCCAGTGGAGCAAGTCAGCTGTCACATGCTTCCAGTCTCGAAGAGTGCCACTGTATGATCAATAAGCATCATTATATGGAGATCAGTAAGGTCCTTGCTGGCTACGGTATCACATCAATAGTGCAAAATGTATACTGGCTTCTGTGTAAAATCCTATTCCACTTGTGTATGGACCCAAAGTATTAGAACCAGGTAGATAAGTTCACAAAGAACAGTTAAAAAAAAGATGCATAATTTGCATATACATCAGCTATTTCTTCTAGCTCAAGAAAGAGGGAGGAAAAAAATCAGGGTTTAAAACAAGGCTGGTGCTGCTAGTAGCATTCAGAAGAATACCAGTTGCTTGGCTGTGGCATCATACTGGGAGCGCTACATCTTTCCAGTAAATTCTGACTCTGGGGAGTAAGAGGCTCTCTGGGCTGGCTACGCACGAGCTCAGCCCCAGAGTCATCGATCGCTGAAATGCAAATACTTGCTTTCATTAGGATAGCCTTAGCCTATCTGCCCATAGTTTTTAGGCACAGTTATTACATTTTCTCCTAAGGGCAAAAGAAAGCAATCAGTGCAATGAGAAAGTTCTTGATAGCTTTAAGTTTCCGTAAAGACAGCAAAGTTATGCATACGTAACACACGCTTTATAAACATGAATGAAACCTCAATTTTAAACATGCTTTAAAAACAGTCTATGTCTAATGCAAACATGAATGGATAACACTGCCTCTTGATTCCAAAAGCAGATTAATTTGCCGGCTTCGGTTTGCGTGCCCTTGATTTATGGAAGTGATTCAGCTGACCCCGAGGTGAGGAAACGGGCAGTTCTTCAGAGGCCGACGGTATGCACAATGCACACGGGCAGCTTTTTCCTGCCTGCAAGGGGAGGCAGCAGGCCCTCCCCTGGACATCACTCCTTCGTAAAGACACCCGTGTGCAGGTCAGCTCCTCTTGCAGCTTTCTGGCAAAGGTCGCCAGAGTACAACATTTCCTCAAAGCTCTCAAACCCCTTTTTAAGGTAGATGCAGCTGTATGATGGTCACAGATGATCATTCTTAATTATTCTACACTTCTGGATACGAGGGTGATTCTTGGAACGGTGTTCCAGATGGACGATCATATGAAAATGACCACAGGCTTCAGTTCTCTATTGAGTAAAGCATAGTAACTGCAAAGATCTAGGCTTTTTGGTTGGAGGTTCTCTCTGTCCCACCTCCTGTCTTTTTAGCAGACCTTCCCTGAAACGAGATAAATAAGCACACAATCGCAAAGTACTTTGGGACAGGGACATCTGCTGTTTAAGACTTCCATGAGCACAACAGTGACATCCCGTAGAGACAGCATCGTGCTTTCAAAGGTGCATTTTTACATATGTCACTAAAACACTTCGAGTCATATAAAACTATACACCACTGGAATCCTGTTCCTAAAACATTGAAATCCTAGTAAAAGAGCTTTGAAAAGGTAAGTCATACTGCTTGCTACAGCATGAGAAAGGTGCACCAGGAAATCCTTCCAAAAACTGCTGAAGGTGAGCGTTCAATGCTGGGATTAGATCGGATGTCCAATCGGCGAGATGACCATCGAACACATGCAGGGGCAGGGGCTTGGGGAAACTTCACGGGGGTCTTCCTTAAGTTGATAAAGAAGTGGGGTCAGACCCCAAGATGCTCAGGCGCTCCCTCTACGAGGGGCAGTTTTCAACCAGAAGCAGGGTCAGCATTTTTGGTTCTCGTCGACACAATCAGCATATCGCTGAGTTCGTGCAGGGGCCACACCTGCGTCGGGCAGCTCAGTACCGGTGCGCTTGGTGAGATGGGTGGTACTGCGTGCTCTGCTGGGCCGAGGGGGCATAACCCAGGGTGCTCTGAGACTGGGAGGGTCCCTGGACGCTGCTTTGGTAATTCAAACGTGAAGTGGAGTGCTAGGAAAAGCGAGAGCAGAAAGACATTACCCAAGGAAGAAGAAAATGGCTCAAGACATCGATCACCATCAACAGTTGCCCTGGTGTTGACACATGACAGCCCCCTTGTGGCAACACAGAACTGTGTTCCAAGAAGTTTACGAGGGCTAGTTGTTCAGAAGCAGATCAGAAGGCCTTTCTTCAAAGTGCTTCTCAGTGAACCTGAAACTGCAACCTGTCAACCGTGTTAACAATTTGCAGTTAACTACCCAGGGATTCTTAATCACAATTACTACCACCACCACCAACCTCCCCCAAACAAAACTCAATGATCTGACTCATGGTGACCCTACAGGACAGGGCAGAACTGCCCTTGTTGAGTTTCCAAACATGTACTTCTTTACTGGAGTAGGCAGCCTCATTTGTCTCCTACTGAGAGACTCAGGGTTTTGAACTGCTGAAGTCACAGCAGCCCAACATGTACCCAGTACCTCCCCCTCCCCCCACCTCCAGGCTCCAGTCCGTCACAAAGGGGCAGAAAAACCAGCTGTTTTCATCCCTGGGCCCTTGGGTTGGCTCCATGGTGGCTGACTTAGCTTGAGAATGTGCTTTGTTTATTTAAAACCACAGCCTGTAGCCGCATGTCCTGACAGGCACCACATTTGGCTGCATTTCTTTGGGAGATAAGCTACACTGGCAAGGGAAGGCAGATGGAAAACTCATGCTGACTCACTGCTCTTTCCCTAATGCTAGGGTGCAGTTTAGCCCTTTGCAGAATGGTGGTCTGTAAACAAGATTCACTGATTTGGCATTCGGGGATCAATAATATATATTTAGCATACACAGACACATTGCTAATTCTCTCGTTAGAAATGACAAGGCCATGATGAAGCAAACCTGGTTTTCAGAGACTAGAGTCTTTGGAGGTAAAAGTAGATAGACGGCAGCAGCATCCTCAAGAGAGCTGCTGGACACATTCCGTGATCTCTTCATTCCCTGGTTCCGTGAGCCGTCTGACAGCGCCTCCCATAAGACAGCATTGGGAGGTCGGCAGGGTGAGGTGGGTGCTCTTAGCAGTTTTCATAGCTGACCAGCCTCCAGAGAAGCCTGGGACAACTGTCGTTCAATCGAATACACTTTGATCTTGACGATTAGGACTCATCTGCACGGTACCACAGCTCAATGCAAAAGCACAACACCCCAAAAGGGAAAGGGCAACTCATCTAGAAACCTGGGGTCTGCTTATGTGCAAGCAAGGCAGAGCCCATGTCTTTGGAATGCTCGGGAGGTTGGTTTTTCCCTGTGAGCAGAGTGGGGATAAATACACATAATAAAGTTATTACTCAGAGTTAAAAATGTGAATGCCCTGGAGGTAGATCTGGGGGGTTACGGCCGGATGAATCAGTGAGGTTTCTCCTCAGGGTGCAAAGGCTGCCAAAGTGGACTGGGGACATCTGGTCCAAGACAAACAGTGTAATAAAACAGTCCTCAGTTATATAACGTTGACAAATTGTGCTGGTGGCTGAAGTCTTTCAAAAAAAAAATTCAACTGTGCTTTGACTGATTGTAGATTGACAGCATTAATAGCAAATTTTGCTGGCAAACTAAAACATAGGAAGATGCGACTTTATTGTGTTGTAGTTTCTCTCTCTTAATAAGAATTTTTTTTTAAGAAATAAAGAAGTTCCAATGGCCTGTTATGAAAGCACTAAGCCTCCTTGTTTGTAAGTTCTTGTTGCCGCCCAAATGGCACCAACCCACTGAAAACGGATGGTAAGGTTCTCCTGAGAGGAAAGCTAGATCTGGCCATAAGCAAAGGGAGATAAAAGTGAGTCAGGGAGGATCAAATACAGGAAAATACCAGAATAGTCTTTCTCATATTATAAAAGATGGTTGTTGATTTTTTTCATTCAAAAACGTGCTTGTGATGAAACAAAGATGCTTTATTCCTGAAAAGGCCTAATACTCTAAAATCTGAGAGAAAATAATCACGAGATTTGAAAAAGACAACCGACTCCAGTTCGCAGTGATCCTCTAGGGGATTTCCGATAGTGACGACCTTTATGGGAGCAGCCTTGGTGCTCTCCGTCAGTGCGACTGCTGGTTCGACCACCGACCTGCTTGTTGGGCTATGACGGCTTTCAGGTTACAGATGAGACTCAGCAAGAGCAGCACTTCCATCTGAGAAACCATTTTAATTCTCCCGGAATCCAGATTTCGAGGCCCATGGGTTGGGGTGACCCACCCAGGCCACTTGTTCTTCCCTGTCCTTTTGGACCTGGAGCATTTCAGGAACTGGTTTTCTGAAGATCACCTTCAGATCAAACAGCAGCCTGACGACCTAAACAACCTCTGTGCAGCCAATCTTCAGAAGCAGCTCCAGGGTCTGCCTGGAAGCAGAGTTTTAGGATATAGGTATGGCATATTCTTAATAACTGTTA
>PVJH01017251.1:0-48333 GCA_004026705.1 Nesogale talazaci | reverse complement strand
CCCCAGCTGGAGACTTGGAGGCACATCACGTTGAGCCCACTCACTCAGTATGGCCTCCCTGAGGGTCAAGGGGTGGGCGTGGTCGGTGGTGACTGAGCCTCGGCAGTGTGTGCGACGACCTATCCCGAAGCGTCCCCAGTGCCTTCTGGAATAACCCATTCTCCTGCCCCATCAACCCCTTTCCCAGAGTCAGGGGGGAAGGGGTGGTGAGAAGTTTGGGGGAGTCTGTTGATTTAGATTTTTGTCTGTCAAAAAAGCTGTGTCCACACCTGCTACTGCCTACCCTCACAGCATCTAGACCAGAGGTGGGTCTCAACCTAGGTTGTCCCGACCCCTTTGGGGTCAAATGATTCTTTCACAGTAGCAAAACTACAGTTATGAAGCAACAATGAAAATAATTTTATGGTTGGGAGGTCACCAGGACATGAGGAAGTGTAAGAAAGGGTCTCAGCATGACAAAGGTTGGGAACCACTGATCTAGACTAAACATTTTAACACAACTGGGATGGTCCCTTGAGCAGGGCCATTTCCACCTGGGGGTAGGGGGAGGAGGGGAGTGCACTTTGGAGTCTCTGTGTCCCCTCACATCCATTCCAATTCTTAGGATATAAGAGCATTCCCCATGGGGTGTTCAAGACTGTAACTCTTACAGAAGCAGACTTCTCCACACCCCTGCCTAGCAACTGGTGGGCTGTAGGGGTGCTAAACTGGAGCACCATGGCTTCTCGGGGCTCTCTGGGGTTCTCCTAAAGCCCCAAACAAGACACCCCTGGTCTTGGTGCTTTTTCCACAAGCAGGAAGCAAGAATGGGCCAAGGAATGGGGCAGGAAACTAAAGTACTCTTCCCAACTGCCCCCTTCAGGGGGAAAACACAAGACGCAGAGGGGCGGCAGCTTGCCCTGGTCAGTTTCTCAATTTCTTCTTTATCCCCAGAATCTTCACTGCCTGTCACCCCAGCAATGAACCTCAAATCTGCTCTTATCCATTAATTCTAGAGTTAGAAATTATTTGCATAGGATTTAATTTAACCATCCCCCTGCTGCCTGCCACTCTATTAAAAGGTATGACTGTGGCCACTGCTCCTTTAAAAAAGTTCATGTTGCCTGTTCTTATTTCTTTGCATCCTCCACTCACTCCATCCCCCAACCCTCAAAGCAAGAAACAAATATATTGCAGAACCTGGCATAGATTAAGAACCGAGCAAAGACGTATAACATCAAATTCTTGAGACTGCCAGCTGTGGTATGCTGCTTAGTCCAGGAATGGAAACCAGACTTCCTGGATCCCATAGACCCTCTCAGCAGAGGGTCTTTTTTGTGACTTGTGACTTATCAGGATACTCTTCAAATACCTGCCCTGCAGTGGTTCTGAGCAACGCCTATGCAAATATTAAACCACTCAAGTAACTCCTGGAATTGAATGCTTGGCAGTTCAGTAGCAGCAAAGGCAATGTGTTAGTCCGGGTAGACTAGAGGAACACATTTATAGACATACATATATTTATAAGGAAATGGTTTATATACAAAAAGAATGGAACACTGAGAAAGCATCCCAACCCAGTCCAGTTCAAAGTCATAAGTCTGAAATTAGCCCATATGCCTGATACCAATCTATAGTATCTCCTTCTGACTCAAGAAGTCACAGGTCAGTGGGTGCAGAGTCCTGGCGCTGGCAGGGGTCTTCCCATGGCTCCTCGCTTCCAGGGCTCAGGGTCCATCAACAGCATCCAGTGGTGGCAGAAGTAACTCATCACTGGCAGGGATCCCCTCATGGCCTCTCCAGCTTTTAGAGGTCTGTCTCCATCAGGGCAAAGCCATGTGGCTTCTTCTCTGGTTCCTCAGATGCTGCCATCTTATCTCGTCCGTGATTCATCGTCTCTGAGACTAACTCCCAACAACCTGGGAGATAACTTCTCATCTCCACGAGGGAAATATCATGAGATTTCCCAGGAGTCTCAGGGGAAAGCCATGTCCACATGCAGGTCTCATTGGCTACTCTATGGCTATCTCCAGATTAACAGGCTAGACTCCACCCCTACATCTCAATCATGAAATTAACATAAGCATATGACCGCCGAAGGCAAGAAGAGTAAACAATAGCCAGGTCCTACAAATTTGGAATTCCCAAGTAGATTAAAGATGTGTGAAGATGATAGTTGGTATTATTTTAACTGCTCAATCATATTCAGATTTTTCTTAGCTTTGGTTATAATGCAAACTCTCATTTGTAAGCACCCTTTTGGACCTAGACTACCAGTAGTTCTGAAAACCAAACCCACTTCCATCGAATTGATTCTGGTTCACAGTGACTCTAATGCGCAGAATGGAACTGCTCCTGTGGGTTTCAAGGCCTATGGTTCTTTGGACTGGAAAGTCTCATTTTTTCTCTTACAGGGCAGCCAGTAGTAATGCACTGTTGAGCTTCAGGTTAGCAGAGTGACACATAACCACTACACTACCAGGGTTGCTATGTAGGCTATTTAAGTCATTCAAAATAAGTAACTGTTTCCAAGAAAAGCAACATATTCTTCTGGGTGTGACCAAGGTGTCTAATTATATTATGTTCATCCCTATCAAATGTTTTTGTATCTAACATTTCCTTTAGAATTCAAATAATCCATATTATGAACAGTAGAACTTTAGCCAGCCAATGTCTTCATGTGACAGTCTTTTGCCCTAATCCCAAAATAATTTTTCTCAGTGTCTCCTGTTCTAACAACTTCATTCTTCTGAAATTAAGGCAGGCAAAGGGTAAGTTAGTTAAGTGGTATAATTACTTTCTGAAAGTTTTTGCCTAATTCTGTGATACTCATCTTCCCAGCATGATCACCGAAGACAAAATGGGTGTATAAGCAAATGTGGTGAAGAAAACTGATGGCACCTGGCTATCAAAAGATAAACACAAAGATAAAAGGCTTTAAGATAAAAAAGCAGCCATCTAGCTGAGAAGCAACAAAATCCACATGGAAGAAGCAGAGCAGCCTGTGTGATCATGAGGTATTGATGGGGTCAGGTATCAGGCACCAAAGACCCAAAACATGTAGTGGTTGTGTGTGGGACTGTGGCCCACTGGCTTGGCGATTCAAATCCAGCAGCAGCTCTCCAGGAGCAAAGCTGGACCTCCCATTCCCACCAGAGCACAGTGATGCACCCCCCCCCCCCAAAAAAAAAGACCCAAAACAAAACAAAAAAAGTAAATAAATGTGAATGAGGTTGAGGGTAGAGTGGAGATCCAAAGCCCATCAGTAGTCAATAGGACATTTCTTGTCAGAAGGGCCACAAGGAAGAGACACACCAGTCAGAATGCAGCTTAACTCCTATGGAACATACAACTTCTCCCTAGTTCTTTAATGCTCCCTCCACCCACTATCGTGACCCAAGTCTACTTTCCAAATCTGGTTAGACCAGAACATGTACACTGGTGCATATGTTAGCAAGAAATCCAGGAAATTTAGGACAGATAAATCTCTCAGGACCAATAATGATAGTAATGATACCAGGAGGGTAAGGGAATTTGGGGGAGGACAGGGAGTAAGGAGAAAAAAATCACAATGATCCACATAGAACCCCCTCCCAGAGGCCCAGACAACAGAATAGTGAAGGGAGACAGTGGTTGGTGTAAGACATATGAAAAAATTTATAAAGTATCAAGAGGTCATGATGGAGGAAGGGTGTGGGAAGGAGGAAAAAATGAGGAGCTGATACCAAAGGCTCAAGTAGAAAGAAAATGTTTTGAAAATGATGATAGGAATATATATACAGTTGTGCTCTACACATGGATGCATGTATGAATTATGATAAGAGTTGTAAGAGCACCCAGTAATGATATATTAAAAAAGACTTGAAGTTAAATAAATGGCCATCTAACAGGAAAGCAGCAAGGCCCACATGGAAGAAGCACACCAGCCTGTGTGATCATGAGATGTCCATGGGATCAGGTATTGGAAGACCCAAAGCAGACAAATGGCATCGATGCAAACAAGGGAGGTCAGAGTGGAGACCCCAAACTCATATGTAGACAACTGGACATCCCCTCACAGAGAGGTCACAAATAAGGGGTGAGTCAGCCAGGGTGCAGTATAGCACCAATGCAACGTACAACATTCCTCTAGTTCTTTAATGCTTTCTCCCCCTCACTATTATGAACCCAATTGTGGCAGTCATGTACTTGATGTCAATTTCATGATTGGAAGTCTAGGGGTGGAGTCTAACCTGTCAATCTGGAGAGAGCCAATGGAACCTGTGTGGGCATG
This sequence comes from Nesogale talazaci, assembly GCA_004026705.1. NCBI lineage: Eukaryota > Metazoa > Chordata > Mammalia > Afrosoricida > Tenrecidae > Nesogale > Nesogale talazaci. Next base: position 44,081 of record PVJH01017251.1, on the reverse strand, counting down.
GCTTTTTCTGAGAATTATGGGAAGTCTCGTGATATTTCCGTGGAGATGAGAGACCATCCCCCCAGCTGTTGGGAGTCACTCGACTGGCAAGACAAACTGGCAGCATCCAAGGGACTGGAAGAACCTGAGGAGAAGTCACATGGCTTTACCCTGATGGAACCAGACCTCTGAAGCCAGACTCCACAATGAGACCCCTGCCTGTGCTGAGATGTTTCTATCACCAATGGATGCTGCTGATGGACCCTGAGCCCTGGAAACGAGGAGTCTTGTGGGGACCCCTGCCAGAGTTGGAGTCAGAAGGATACTTTATAGACTGGTATCAGACATATGGGCTAATAGCAGACTTATGACTTTGAACTGGATTGGGTTGGGATGCTTTCTCAATGTTCCATTCCTCTTATATATAATCCTTTCCCTTATATCCATATATGTTTATGAATTTGTTTTTCTAGTCTAACCTGACTAATACACCAGTCCTACCTTACAAATCTGGCTATACCAGAGCATGTACACTGGTACACCTAAGAGCTCTTGACACACAGACCCCAGGACAGATCAGTCCCTAAGATACAATAAAGGTAGTAGCAATCCATGAGGGGAAAGGGAGGGTGGGGCAAATGGGGGAGAAAGGAGGAACCGATCCCAATAATCAAGTTATATACCCCCATGGGTGGTAAGAACCACTGAAACATAGCTGAAGGGTGACAGAGGGCAGTGTAAGATATGAAAATAACAATTACTTATAATTTTTCAGGGGTTCATGTGGGCAGGAGGCAGGGGAGTGAGGGAAGAAAGGTAAATTGATATCAACGGCTCAAGTAGAAAGAAAATGCTTCGAAAATGATGTTGGCAGCATATTTATAGATGTGCTTGATACAATTGCTGTATGGATTGCTGTAAGAAGTGTAAGAGTCCCTAATAAAATGATTTATTAAAAAATTGAATGCATTTTGGGGTATGCATTCCTCTCTACCATTTTTTGAAATCAGAAAGTTGGCACTGATTATGAGTGGCCAGCGTACTACTTACATGAATGAGCTATGTTCAAGAGCTAAACACATAATTTAATGTTAGAGACTTAAAGGGCATACCTGTGTTTTGTTTTCTCTCCAAATTACTTATCTTGTATCTCTAAATGTCTTTTCTAATACTGATTATCCTACTTGAGTATTCAAGAATTCACTAGAGGATGTGGAAGGGATATCATTGTTGATATCAGATGGACCTTGTATAAAAGCAAATGTTTGTGCATTACTGAGCATGCTAAGACATTTTACTGTGAGGATCTTATGAACGATGGATGGCGCTGATAAAAATGGGAATTCCAGAACACTTCATTGTGCTCATGATGAACCTACACACGGATGAAGAAACACTTAAGTGAACACAGTAAGGGAATACTGCATGATCTAAAATCATGAAAGATGTATGTCAGTGTTACATCTTCTCACCATATTCATTCAATCTGCATGCAGAGCATATAATCAGGGAAGAGGCTTATTAGCAACCTATGACATGCAGATGCTACCACTTTGCTTGCTGAAAGTGAGGAGGACTCGAAGCACTTGCTGCTGAAGATCAGGGATTGTAAGCTTCAGTAGGAACTGAAACTCAAAAGTGAAAATTCTCAAATGGAGAAAAGATCGAAATAGTCAAGGATCTCATCTTCCTTGGGTACATAAATGATGCTCATGAAAGCAGTTGATAAGAGATCCAGTGACACACTGCTTTGGATTAATCTCTTTAAAGTGCTGAAAATCAAGGCTGTTACTTTTTAAAAAAATTAAATCATTTTATTGGGGGCTCACAAGACTGCTACTTTGAGGACTAAAATGTGCCCTGGCATTTTCAGTTGTCTCGTTTGCATGTGAAAGTTGGGCACTGAGTAAGGAAGACTGAAGAAGAAATGATACACGTGCATTATGGTGCTGGCGAAGAATATTGAACGTACCACAGACTGGCAACGTCACAAACGCCTGCCCTGGAAGTGCAGCCTCCTTAGAGGCAAGGATGGTGAGACTTCATCTCCTGTGTTTTGAATGCTACCAGGTGAGACAAGTCCCTGGAGAAGGATACTGTGATTCGTAAAACAGAAGAGCAGGGAAGAGGAGGAAGACCCTCAACAAGAAGGATTGCCATGGCAGCTGCAGCAGCGGGCTCCCACCTCAGGACCGTTGTGGGGGCATGCAGGACCAGCAGTGTGTAGCTCTGGGGTACACGGGGCAGCTCAATGACGCTCAAGGGCGCTCAATGACACCTAACAACAACAAATAGCCTTAAATCAGTTACAAGATTTCATTCAGCTTTAGTTAGTCCTTCTTGGTTCTTAACCAAAACATATAGTCATTGGGCAACCTGCTGCCTTCTTTCCAGGACTGTTCAACTAGATTGAAAAATTCGCTATTAGCCAGCTATTTTCTTTGTAAGACCCCATCTCCCAAAGCTCCGTTTTGTCCCCTTGGCCCCATCTCCTACTACCTTCCAAATGAGATGGAGAAAGCACATACTGGATCCAGTGTTGTCCTCTCCAGGAGCTCACAGGGTCTCGAACTGCCCCTCGCTCAGTAGTTTTAGCTAGAGACTTTAATGGCTGTTCCTACAATGTACCTCGTCTGTCTGCTTGTCGTACTGCCTTGGTTTGCATGTTGCTGTGATGTGGAAGCTATGACCCTGGTATTTTAGATATCAGCACGGTTATCTGTAGTGAGCAGATTTCAGTAGAACTTCCAGACTAACAGACTAAGGAGAAGGCATAGGCTGTCCACTTCTGAAGAAAATAGCCACTCAAAACCTGATGAGTAGCGGTGGAGCATTGTTCAATCTCGTGCTGGAAGATGAGTCCATATGGTTGGAAGGAACTCAACATATGAAAGGGGCAGAGCTGCCCCCTCAAAGTATAGACAGTCTTAAAAACAAAGAAAGAGTAAAATCCCAGGAATTATTGGATTACCAATAGACATATTTCAACAAGTTGTTAAAGCTCTGGAAGTATTCACTACGCTATGTCAAGAAATCTGAAAGATAGTTATCTGGCTACAGCTGGATCACAGCATTCAGTCCTGGCCATTGAACCAGCTATAAGAGAGGGAAATTGTAGAGTTCAGAAAAGGACAAATCAAATAATGAGTGATTTGGAAATTATGATTTCTAATAAACCAGTGGTTTCATCAAAGCCTTTTCTGACATCATGATTTTGGAATGGAGATGGTTTCTTTTGCTTCAGGGTTTTTTAATCCCTCCTATGACTTTCATGAAGCGAGAAGAATTAAATTCTTCCCAGATTTGTTAAAATAAAAAATATCATATGGATGACTAGCCAGAAACTTGGTTAGTCTCTCAATAACTTTCTCAAGATTTGTCCTAATTCATACAATCCAAAAATAACCACACCATGGCAAAACCACTATTCTAATAGAGCTAACAGTGAGAATAAGCAACAAGGAGGAATAGAAATAAGACTTGAGATGTATGCAAATGTGTTGCTTAGAAAAATATTAGCAAACCCAGCCGAAGGTGTCATATGAAAAATGGAAGGTTAGCATAGTTATAACATCAGGAAATAATGTTATGAGAAAAAGAAAGCAGAACCTATTTTAAAATGGTCATATTTGAAATGGATTACATAGTTTATCTGAAACCCCCATCAATTAAACATGATTAATTTGATATCCTTTTTATTCAAATGATTACTAAGTAATAAACTTACTGGCCAATAAAACCTTAAAAATTGCATTTTTTGCATGACCCAGGAGACATGGGAAATAATAGAGAATAAATCTTCAGTGTCTTCTAAAAGTGTTAAAAAATAGTACCTCAGTCTAAAGCACCAAGCCTTTGCAAAAGATCTTCCCTTTTCAAAGTCGCTAAAGCTACTGCTTTACAATTACTATTATAACTAGTTGCTCTTAGTTAACTGAAGAAGCAAAAAAAACTCAGTTTATTTTTATATTTTAAGACTCAAACGTCTTAATTTAGCTATGTTTTCTTATGGAGGTAATAAAAGTAGGAAAAGAAGCAACAACTTTACACTTTTAAGTGAAAATAGCTACTGCTCACTTATCAACATAGTTCCTAACACTAGGTTGCTATGGAAAAATGGGCATTATGCAAAAATGGAAAATACTTATATTTTCAGACCATTAATTTCTTCAACTGTCTTTTAATTGAGGAACTATGATCACATAGGCAACAACAGCTAAGATTTACTGACCCACTGTGATAAGACCAGTTGTAGATTATTCCTCTGTGATGGAGGCTTGGAGCTCTGACTGTAGGACTCAGGGTTTTACCCATTTCACTTTCATCCTGTGCTGGATCAACGCTTCTTTCCTTCCTGGACCTGCTTCCAGGACCTCCACTTCCACCCCTGCATATACTGTATGTACACCCTGGAACTAGTTGGGGCCTGTGGCCTTGGAAAGTGACAGAGAAGGTGGAAGCTGTGGCACTGGGAGCTTTGGTCAGACACCTGGCCCCCCAAAGGAGGAGACTTCAGGTCCAATGTGGCTTATTTGGGCTATCATTAAATTCACAAGCATTATTTTCAAACACATTTCCTATGCCTTTTCCTTTCCTCCCTCTCCACCCCATAGCAGAACCTCCAGCTGCAGCTTGGACCCCAGCAGTGACACCTGCTGACTTGCTGCTGCCAGCGCTCCACCCAGAGACCATGACCTCAGAGTAGGCCAGCCCCCATGTGGGAACTGGACCCTGTGCAGGTGGGAAAGAAATCTGAGGGACGGCGCAGCCCAACTCCTGGAGGCCAAATGAAGATCTTCCCTGGGGGAGAGGACCCTCTACATCATTCCCAGCTAATGGGCAAACAGATTTCTGACTTTAGCCATGAACCAGAAATGGTGAGTAATCAGATAGTCATTAAGTGAGGAGTAGATGTCCACATTTCAGCTCACAACTAAAGGGAGAAGAAGAAAGGATGAATTACCATTCATAGCTTTTGACACAGAGCTACAACTAATAATTAGGTAGTCAACTATAATAAATTTTTTGGAGCAGCACATTATCGTTTTTTAATAGGTCATTTTATTGGGGGCTCATTCAACTATTACGATCAATACATACATCAATTGTATGCAGACCACATTTGCACATTTGTTGCCATCATCGTTCTCAAAACATCCTCCCTCTAACCTAGGCCCCCGCTACCAGCTCCCTATATTTCTCCTCCCTTCCTTCTCTCCCTCCCCCATGAACCCTCAAAAATTTACAAATTGTCATTATTTTGTCATGGTACACTGTCTGATGTGTCTTTTCACCCAATTCCCCATTGTCCGTACCCCAGAGAGGAAGGCATATGTAGATCCCTATAATAGGTTCCCCCTTTCTACTCCACTTTCCCTCCACCCTCCTGGCATCACCACACTCACCCCAGTCCTGAGTTACTCCTGTTACTGCCTCCAGTGTACATCCCCTGGATTAGTTGGATTTGTAAGGTAGAATTGGGATCATGATACTGAATGGGAGGGAGCATTTAAGAACTAGAGGAAAGTTGTCTATTTCATTGTTGCTACACTATACCTTGACTGGCTCATCTCCTTCCTACAACCCCTCTGTCAGAGGCTGTCACTTTACCTATTGATGGACTTTGGGCCTCAAATCTGTACTCTTCCTCAATTAAAATGATATATTTTTTAATTCTTTGATGCCTGATACCCAATCCCCTCAACACCTTGCCATCGCACAGGCTGGTGTGCTACCCCCATGCGGGCCCTCTGAGCTAGATGACAGCTTGTTTACCCCCAAGCCTCCAAGACCCCAGATTCTATAGCTTTTGACAGCCTGGCGCTATCACCTCTCCTCACCACTTTTGTCTATGCACACATTTGTCCTCAGTGATCATGTCGGGAAGGTGAGCATCATGGAATCGCAATCTAATAGAACAAAGTGTTTTTGCATTGAGGAAGTACTTAAGTGGAGGCAAAATACCCATCTGCTGTCTTAATACTAACTCTATAAGTGTATGCACATATATCTTCCTATTATCATATATAAATATATTCCCCTATGTATATGCCTGTATTTAGACCTCTATAAATGTCTTTTAACCCCCAGTTCTTTCCTCTATTTCCTTTTACTTTCCTTCTGTTCCAATATCATGCTCAGCCTCCATTGGGGTTTCAGTATTTTCTCTCTGTTGCTTTATTCTTGCTAAATCCCTATCAAGGCTCTCACACCCACCTTATCATTGATTTTGCATCACTTGTCATTTCCTTATCTCTGGATGGGTCAACACTCCCTCTTACCTCTTCCTCCCCATCTCCCATGTCCCCCCAGAAGGATCAGTCCCATTGTTTTCTCCTCCAGACTGTCCATCCAGCCTATCTTATCTAGATAGAACCGCAGAGAAAGCAATCTGTACTGGAAAAACAAAACAAAACAGGCATCCTAAGATTAAGCAACCAAAGAAAATAAAATAATGATAACAACAACCCCCCCATGTCCAACATATATATGTAAAAAATAATAGCAAAAACCTGTATATAGTTCAATGTCTGTTCATTGACCTCCAGGAATGTCCCCCCAGTTGAATCCAATGGGGTGGTTTCCCCATTGTTGTCTCCATTGTGGGCCTTGTGTCAGCGACGGATGCTGTGATTCATAGTAATGGAGCCATCCATTGCCTATTTTTTCTTTAAGATTTTTCTGTTCATTCACAGGACATTTCCCCCCAAAGACAAGAAAACAAAACAAAACTAGCTTAACTGTGGTCAAGATGTTTCTGCTTTACAGTGCTCCTGAAGTGTGGAATGAAGGCAGAACTTTTCCACAACTGCTTACTCCAAAATATTAAGCAAGTGATTTACCAACATTTGGTGTGCTAGTTAAGTTAGCTGTTCTCACTGAGGCACCAGCTTTATGAGGTCTTCGTATGACTCACGATGAGGCTAAGATAGCTACTCTCCCTGATGCTCCCAGTTGTCTGAGGGCTTTGCATAACTCAAGTTTGGACAATGACCTACTTCCCTGGAGGTCTGTTGGGATTCACGAGTCAATGTCAATGTCCCCTAACAAATTAGACCTGTTCACCTACCCCCAGGAGTCTGAAGTCTTCCCTTATCACATCCCTCTCCTCTTAGTCATGAGGCATCCCTAAACCATTATCATCTTATAGCCCTTAAGACAGCCCCTGCTTGCGGCATGTCCTGACCCGTGACTAGAGAACTTATGTGTGCCCTGTTAGGCTACTTAAGCAGGGAAAATTAATGTTCATTCTCCTTCTCCCTCTCCACAGGGACCACCATACGAGGTGAAGGTGAGCATGTTACCCTGATGTGATGTATGTCTGACTCTTATTGTTTCTTTCTCTCTGTGTCATCATCTCTATATCGTTATTATAATAAATAATAATTATTGCTGCACAACTGCCTGTTGAACCCTTGCTGTGAGTATATCAGAGGCTGGCCACCTTCTGATACCGAAGGGCAGAGTAGAACTGCCCCTCAGGGATTTCTAAGGCTGGTACACCTTATAAGACTAGACAGTCTTATCTTCCTCTGGAGGAACGTAGCTTCAGAGTGCTGACCCTGAAGCTAGCCCACTGTGTAACCCATCATGCCACCAGGGACCTTTTTAGTACATTAATCTCTGGCAAAGGGACTTGGTAATCTGAAACCCATAAAATAACAAAAAACCTAACAAAACAAATCTAGCTTCACACTTCCCCAAGTTCTTAGTGCTATGAGCAAGTTTTGGCAAGTTATCTTTTCCCTTTAAAGAAATGATACATTGCAGCTGAGAGGACAGAAACTGCTCTGGACTGGCTTGTGACAAAAGCCTGTCTGTTTAAGCAAGATGATTTTTACTGGGTCACGGTCTACTAGATCTGGCCCACCAGAGGTCCAAGGTCAAATGCACATAAATGGACACACTATACCGGGATGGAGAAGACTAAACTTGTAGACCCACCTTCAACCTACAGTAATCTGATATGTTGGGGATTTCCTAGAATGAACAGACTTTTGTTTTAAATCTATGTAGAGTTACGGGCTGAGGTAGACTCCTGAATCCTACCTAGAACTGCTGAGTGAACAGGAGATTTGCACTTAAAAATCTTCAGGGGGTGGGGAGACCCCGTGGGGCAAAAATTTTTGCCACTGGATGCATTGCAGGAAATGTTTGAGCTCATCAGAGAAAGCCTCTTTCTAAGACTGAACCCCTTCTGGGACTGAGTATAGAAAGACAGTTTAAGGCAGCCATGAAGCAGACAGCTTGGTACGCTCATGGTGGAGACCACCTGGATTTTGCAGGAAAATGGGAGAAAAGTGGCAGTGAAGAGATGAGCTGAGTCTGGACGTGTTCCACTGGCACTCGCTAACTTGGTCCACTGAGGCTAGAGTTGAGGAAGGACTGGGCAGGTTGGCTGCTTTGAAGTTAAGGGGTTGTGTGGACTCCAGATTCTACGGGCATGGTTTAGTCCATGGGGACTAGCTCTGAGAGAGAGTAAGACGGGGCCAGCTGGTCTGAAGGACAAGGTGGTGTGTGGGGACTCCCAAGCTTGCACTGGTATCCATTTGGCTTAGCTTGGATGTACAGGCCAGGAAATGACCAAATGAAGAGAAAATATTTGTCACTGTGAGCTGGCACAAACTTGGGATCTGACAGCTGTTCTGGACTAGACTTGGCTTGTGGATGAAAACTGAAGTTTGTGGGGCAAACTGAAGATTGAAACAAAATGGAAGATTCTTTTTTTTTGGCATCACTGTCCTCTGGTGGGACTAGGTGGCCCAACCTTGCTCTAGGAGAGCTGCTGCTGGATTAGAACCGCCAGCCCAGTGGACCGCAGTCCCACACACAACCCCTAGGCCACCGGGGCTCAGCCCCAAATGGAAGATTTTTTAACATCAAGAAACAGCCTTCATAGAGGTACGAAGTGGTTGGCTTACAACCTTTCGTGGATGTGCTTACCTTCCCCCTAGAGCAGAAGAATCCTCTTATGACTACTACTTTGTTTGTGGGGGAGGCCAGTAAGGAATGTGCACGGCTGCTAACTGAAAGACTGGAAGTTTGACACTACCCAAAGGAGCCTCCAAAGTAAACCCTGGCAATCCACTTCTGAAAAACCACCCACTGAAAACCCTTCGGAGTACAGTTCCACTCTGACACGCAGTTTCCATGAGCCAGGATTGATGGCAACTGGTTTTAAATACCTTGAATAACTCCTTTACCTTTACTGTCCAATAAAGTAGCCACTGGACACATGTAGCTATATATAGTTTAAAACTGAGCAAATAAAAATCCAGTCCCTTGGAAACAACAACTTGATTTATGCTCAACAGCTTATGTGACTAGTGGCTACCATATTGAACACAGATAAATACAGAGCATTTCCTTTATGGTGAAGCCTTGTATTGCAGAGTCCTCAATTTGAAATGTATGAGTTACAACAAACTGCATTTACCACCCTCTCTGTGTTTGTTTGTTTTTTTGTTTGGGGGGGTGTGTCGGTACACTGTGGGGGTGTTCCTGACAGGACCTGTGGGTCCGGGGAGAGGCGTAGAAGGTGCAGGATGTTGCTGCATCTCCTGGAGTAGTCTTGAAGGCGCTGGGTATTAATCAGCACCCTTAGGTAGCCAGAACTCACGCACCTAAGTCTCCTGGAATATTTTGGTCTTGAGTCAGGTGGAAGCTGCTGGGAACCCTGTGTTTCCATGACTCCTGGAAAAAACTCCAGTCTTGAGGCAATAAGACCCCATGCCAGCTCACTTGACAACTTTCTTCTTTGACCTCTGAAACACAACCTATCAGAATGCTTCCAGCTTCCCCATCGTAAGGCTAAGATATCTAATGTAATTGGATGCTATGATCCTGTAATGCAATTGGGTGGTTGGTCCTGTAATGTGATTGGATGAAATAGTCTTGTGAGACAATTGGATGGACTGGCTCAGCAAGCTGTACTTCATTTCCATAACTCAGCCGGAAACACCTCTTTTATATAACCCACAGTGTGGACCTATTTCATGTTGCAAACCTGTAACCTTATAAGAGGGAAGATGAAAGAAGCTATTTGATTGGTTAATAAAGCATATATAAGCCTTGCGAGTGCTGTGATAAAGTTAGATCTGTGCCATCGAGCCTGTCTCTGGAGTCTGTGTGCACATTTGGCTGACTCTGTCACCCTTACGTTCTTGCCTACCGGACTTTTTCTCACAGGTACACCTTATCCTCAGTGTTATATGCCACATACAATTTGCAGTGCATAATTTGCTGATGTTATCATTCTCAGGTGGTCGCCCACAGAGGTTCAATGTTATGATTTATAAATTTATTCCTAAATAAAGTGACCAGATTTTAAGTGACCCATAAAGTGACCCACTGACCAGGGGTGGGGCTCTTGATTAAAAATTTGGTCTATATGGAGGAACAAGAATTTTCATAGAATGCAAAAATAGTATTGTAATATATTTATTTTAATTTTAAAATGCCATGGGATGTTGTTAAATTGTTAAAAAGTGGGACATCTGGTCACCCTATCCTAACAGGCAATAATAAGGGAGGAAAAAAATAGGTATTCAATTTACATCGGAACCAAGTTACCATGGTTTCATCAGAACAGAACCCTGTCATAGATTAGGGACTACCAGAATGTACTTTTCTTAATGAATCTTGTCCTTTTATATATTTTCTTAATCTAATACTCAGAATATTTAGCTCTATTCTTCATTAGATTTCTCAAAATGTCTGCCCCTTTATTACTTTCTTTGTCCTAACCCCCAAATAATTTCCCTTAGTATCTCCTGTTCTAACCACTTCATTCTTCTGAACTTAAGGCAGTCAACTGATATGTTAGTTCAGTGGCACCATTACTTTCTGAAAGTTTTTGCCAGCTTTTGTGATGCTCACCTTCTCAACATGATCACTGAAGACAAAATGGATGCATAAGCAAATGTGGTAAAAAAAAACTGATGGTGACTGGTTATAGAAAAATGTAGAGTCTGCACTCTTAAAGGCTTTAAGATAAACAAGCAGCCATCTAGCTGAGAAGCCCCAAAGCCCACAGGGAAGAAGCATACCAGCCTGTGTGAGCATCAGGTAACAGCCATCAGAAGACCAGCAAACAAACAAATATATTGATGCACACAGCATTCCTCTAGTTCTTTAATGCTTCCCCTCCCCCCGCCCCCACTATCTTGACCACAGTTCTACCTTACAAATCTGCATAGACCAGAACTTGTACAATGGTATAGATAGAAGCTCACAATGCACTGAATCTGGGACAGGTAAACCCCTTGGGACCAGTAATGGGAGTAGTGAAACCATAAGAGTAGTGGAGAGTGGGGAGAGAAAGGGGAGAAACGGGAAACTGTTTACAATTCTCACATGTAATTCACCCCAGCAGGAGGATGAGCAACAGAAACATGGTTAAAAGGAGACACTGGACAGTGTAAGATATGAAAATACTAGCAATTAATAATTTATCAGGGGTCTGTGAGGATGGCAGGGTGAGGGACGGAGGGAAAAAAAGAGTTGCTAATACTAAAGGCTCAACAGAAAGAAAATATTTTGATAATGATGATGGCAACATATGTACAAATGAGTTTGACACAATTGGTGTATGGATTGTTATAGGAGCCACAAGAACCCCCAATACAATGATTTATTAATAAAAAAGTTCAGTGCAATAAAATTTAAATGTGGATTCATCTCTATCGTTTGGTACTATTTGTGTATGATTTTCCTTTCTTCCCCTTTTATAAGTTGGTGTGTGTGTGTGTGTGTGTGTGTGTGTGTGTGTGTGGAGTTTCCTGTTTCATTTCTCTACTATATCTGTAATGTCTTGGAGATTGTGTTCAGTGTTTGGGTTTCTGGGCGCTATTGAACCCTGTGGTGGTCGCATATTTGTGTGCTGTGGCTCTTGGTTTTCTGCCCATAGAGAACTAGAAAGCATTCCATGTAACTGGTTTGGTTTTTTTCAAATTCTCGAAATGTTTCCTTATTTGGGAAGATTTTTATTTATCCTTCAAATTTGATGGAGAGCTTTGCTGGATAGAAGATTCTTGGATTGCATTTGTTTGCTTTCCATTTTTGGAATACATCACTCTAATTTCTTCTTTCCTGCATTGTCTCTGAGAAGAAGTTTGAGTTTATTCTGACATGTTTACCTTTATATATAACTGTTTTTTTTCTCTCTAGCTGCTCTCATGATTTTCTCCTTTTCCTTGAAATTGGATAATTTGACCACTATATGTCTTGGTGTGTGTGTGTTTAAGTTTGGGGTGGAGATCTAAATGGTGTTCCTCTGCTTCCTGAATGTTTATCATCTCTTGATTTGTAATAAAGGGGAAATTTTCTTCCACAAATTCTCTTACTATTTTAACTGTAGGCTAATATTTAGTTTCTCCTGTTCAGGCATCTCAGTAATTTGAATACTGTTTTATGTCATGGAATCCCACATCACTTTTAGGCTTCCTTCAAATTCTTTTGCTTTTTTATTTGATCTTTTCTTTCATTTGCTGAATTCTGCTTGGTTATCTTTGAGATCACTGATTCAGTTTTCCACTTCTTCTATTTTATTGAAGAGGTCATTTACCTTTATCTTGATCTCTGCTATGTCATTCCTTCACTCCTGGGGTTTCTTTTGGTCTGAGGATTCTAGAGTTTCTATTTTTTCATCAGTTTCCAGGATTGATCCTCAATTTCTTGAATGAGCCTAAAAAGAATTCTCACATATTTTTTTTCCCCTGGCAGTCCCTGGTTTTCTTCTCTGTATGCCATTTGGTTTGGGACTTCTTCTGTAATTGACTTTTGTATCTATAAATTTTTCTTACAGCAGGTGCTGGTATTGGCTGTGGTTTGTGTCACATTTTGGATGAGCTGGTGATGGTATGTAATCTTTTGGAATGTGTAAGGAGGTAGGACTGTTTCTTTAGGTCAAGGGAGGATCTGAAGGTCAGCAGTTCTCAACCTGTGGGTTGTGACCCCTTTTGAGGTTGAACGACCCTTTCACAGGAGTCACCTAAGACTATCCAAGCAGGTCTGTGCACATGCAGATATGCATATATATGAGTACCCGCCATGAAGGCTGTTACCCATGCTACACCATCCTTCAAGATAACTTTTCATTTGTTTGAGGTAAGAAATAAATATTTCACAATATATAATGACATATTGTGTGGTTACTCACTATGCTTTAATTATATTCAATTTGTACTAATGAAAATACATCCTGTATAGCAGATATTCACAATACAATTCTTAACCGTAGTCAAATTACAGTTAATAAGTATCAATGAAAATAATTTTATGGTTTGGGGTCACCACAACACGAGGAGCTATATTAAAGGGTCGCAGCATGAGGGAGTTTGAGAATGATTGCAATAAGTGCTGGAAAACATTTCGTGTGTAGGTGAGGAGGGGGTGTTAGTTGGGCGATTGGGAGGATTAGGGTATAGGTGTTTGGGAGTAGGTTTTAAGTGGTGGTATTGATTACAGAAAGCCTTCCCATTAAATATAGCAATTTTTAATGTGCTGGAGAAGAGGGTTATAGGAGATACAATTTTACTTAGTAAGTTAAGAGTGTATGTTACTGAGGTAGATGGAATGGGTTCCAGAGGTTATGGTGTTTGGAATAAGTGAAGGGTATATTGAATTTACCAAAGTACCTTATTCATCCTTTATATTATGTAGGGAGAGTGAAGTCTTTTATTATTGTCCTTATAACAGTGGATTCCCACACAGTTCGGAACTATCCATTCCTTATGTGTGGTCCTAGGGTTGGAAATGGACTATTGCAGTGGCTTCCCCAGGGAAGAGGGGCCTGCTAAGGAGGGTGATCTGGCTAAGGACCCTGGGCCTCAGTTTTACATGCTACCTAGTAAAAGATGGCATCAGGGATGAAATTTTGAAATTCCTTGAAATCAATAAAAGCACAGATGAAATTATTTAGAACACATTAAAAGCAGTATCCGAGGACATTTTTAGGAATCAACACATACACGAAGAGAGCACACGCCAAAATCAACACCTTAACTCAGCATTTTCAACAATTAAAATAAGAGAAACAAATAATACTTCCACCACAAAGAGAAAAGAAATAACAACGATTGGAGCCAAAAGAAACAGAAAAGCGATAGAAGAAACAATAAGTTAGTTATTTGCAAGGATTAACTAGATTGGCAAATCACCAATGAACTTTACAAAGGAAAGAAAGAGAAGAGGCAAATATAAAAAATTGAGATGAAAAGGGCAATGAGAAAACAGAACCAACAGAAATAGAAAGAAGAACACATTACAGTGAAAGTCTGTACTCCACAGATTTGAAGACATAGGGAAGATGGACAGATTTCTAGAAACACACCGTCTACACAAATACAAATAGATGGGCACAGAAAATCTTAACATAACAAAAGAAGGAGGTTCCAATTAAGAAAAGTCCAGGCCCAAGTGACTTCACAGGAGTATACTACCAAGTGCCCAGAGAAGAGCTAACACCAATTCTAGACTATTCCAGAATATAGAAAAGGCAGTATGCTCCCAAACTTATTTTCTGAAGCTAACTTAACTCTCATATTCAAACCAGGCAAAGATATCACCAAGAAAGAAACTACCATTCAATATAGACAGGAAAAAATATCAAGAATATCCTGAATATTCGAATACAAAATTATATGAAAAATATAATACACCATGATCAAATGAGATTCATATTAGGTGTGCAGAAATAGCTTAACATTACAAAAGGAATCAGTGTAATCCACCAAAGAAAATAAAAAGAAGAATCATATGATTATATCAGTTTACACAGGTGAGGCATTGACAGTATCCAACACCCATTCACACTCAATAGAACTGAAATAGAAGGGAATTTTATTGAAATTTAGCCAATCTATGAAAAAGCCACAGGTTTTTTAAAACTATGTAGAAAAATAACACTTTTCTTAATGGGAAAGAGGGAAAGAATTTCCCTTGCAAATGGGAGTTCTATAAGGTTGCTTCCTATTCCCATTACTATTTATCATTGTGGTGGAAGTCTTATCCAGAACAATAAGACAAATAAGTCAAACTAGTCCAAATTGGCAAATAAGAAGTGAAACTGTATGTTATGATTTTGTTGATATAAAGAATCGGCAAAAAGTTGTTAGAAACAATCTAAAGATTTGGCAACCTGACAGGATACAAGGTTAATATTCAACAATCTATTTGATTCCTGTATAACAACTAAGAGAACTCTGAAAATGACACCAAGAAAACAATTCTATTTACAATAACCACACACAAAAATAAAATATTTATTGATAGATCTAATCTGAGATACAAAAGATCTGTACAAAGAAAATGAAAGCGTATTACAAAACCAAAAAGAGACCTATGTAGGTGAACAAATAGTACATGTATATGGTAGGAAGGCTTAATATTCTGAATATCTCAATAATACTTTCAAACAATGTATAGATACAACTCAGATTCAGAACCCCGTTTTGCTCATTAAACCAATGGACACATGAATTATTAATGCCATAAGGAGAAGTAAGATACCAGTATGTTCTTTGATGTGAAGAATCTTCACTCCAGTTAGAACTTTGGCTATCTGCAACTGTAAGCATTCAAAAACTGCAGCATAGAGCACTAGCTCACAGGACCAACATCTTTCTCTTTTCATTTGGTTGGGTCTGGTCAGTTCAACTTTTAGCAAAACACATTAAGGATACACTGAGTGCTGATTTAAATTTTCTGTACAATCATAATGCCCAACATTTTACCTACATAAATTTATCTAACATTTTTTCATGTTGAGTTTAGGACTTTGCCACAATGTGATCATTGAATTTGTTTTGGCAAACACCTGGCTTCTTCTTTGGTTTATATGCTTTGCATTTAGAGGTTAATAATTAGTAAATAATGTGAGACCATTGGTTTGACAAAAAGAAAAAGAACACAAAAAACAACCTAAAGACAGCTATGATGGAATATTTTTTCATATGGTTTTTCTATCTAAGTCTCTGTATCTCCTACCAAAGAATTGGGGGGGGGATTATGCAATTAGTGCATGTATAATATTAATAGAAGGGATTGACCAATTTTGTAGCACCCTCTGCTAAAAAGATAAGCCATCTTTGAAACAGCAGTTGAGGAGAGAAAACACAAAGATCTTGGAATAGCACTTTCAAGATCTCTGCAGAAGTGGCAGAAGTCACTAAGAGCAGGTTTCATCAGAGTGTAGCACAGAGATTCAGAGGAGTAACTCTGGGGTGCCTTCTTAGCTGGCCAGAGATAATGGAGCAGTGGGACAAAGCATTAGGCAGTGGTCTTTCTGGCCTTTTGCTTTTAAGGGCCAGGAAGGCAGTCTGCTGAGTGACCAAGTGCCATGAGACTAAGAATCAGAGAGAATCTTAGCTTCAGGGTGAGGAGACCAATGACTGTATCAATACTGTATGCTGATCCTGACTTGCGGTAATCTATTAACTTTCCTAATAAACCACCACCTACATGTTAGTATTATCTGTGAATTCTGGGTGGCCATTCCAACACATTATTGAAGCCAGCACAGATATAATGTGATACAGGAGGAAGGGTTGATGTCAGAATAAGTAAAGAAGGATGGACCACAGAGGCTTCCCTGTCTTCTGCTCCATGGCAATAGGGAAGCCAGAGGAGGTCAAATATGTCCACCTCCATTGCTCATCATTGAAATAACTACAAAGAAAAGATAGGAAAAATGTGATACTACCATAAACAAAACTAGGTAGGATGGAAAATGAGGAAACAAAAAAGCAAAGAGAATAGTAAATAGACTAGGTTAGAAAAAGAAGAAAGAAATGGAAAAAGAAACAAAAAGAAAGGATCAAAATGAGGTAAGGCAAAGAAAAGAAGGCAGGAAGAAAGCCAGGGCAGCGGCAGGACCCAGACAGAAGGAAACTGTGGAGGACCTGTCTGCCTCTTATGGCTTAGCACCGGCCCGGGGGGTCATAGTATAGGAATTGATAGAGGGATAGGAAACCCTCCTTGGATGCATTTAACCCACCTAGACATTGTCTGAAACCAGATACCTGATCTGTAAATAGTTCATGCAGGCTAAGATGGTGTCTGGGAGAAGGGTACTTGTTGGAAATATACTTTCTCAGATTTGGAAGATAGATGGGAGCAAGGCAAGTGGTTTTGCACTTCTATTAGTCTTCTTAAGGTCCCCTTTTTAAAAAAGGATACTTTTAAATTTAATTAATTAATTAATTAATTAATTTATGCATGCTTCATCAGCTTATTGGGTACTCTAAATCAAACCAAAGTGATAAAACTTGACGAATCTATGATTCATACTTGGAATGGAATAAAGTAGTTGAGCCTCCTCTCCCATATATAAGGACATTGACAGGTGAGTAGTGGAAGTAGTGAAATCAGCAATGGAGAAAGCTCACAGCATTGCTTCTGGGCATTTATCTATTTCAAAGTTAGGGCTAATATCATTTTTTAAACAAAACTTAACTGCATAACTTCACAAACTTACAAAGCTGTTTTAGCACTGATAATGTCCCAAAGGAATCCCACTCTGCAAGTGAGTCTTCTGCCCAAAGCTCTTTCATGCATAGGCTGGCATGGTCACGGCTTTGTTTCACGCTGCCACAGCTGGTTTCCACTTCCCAGCACAGAGCTCTTACATGTGCTCCAGCGCTTCACTTAGGCATGAGATTCTCTCGTCCTGCTCCTGAGAAAGCTTACTTCATTCCCAGTGGAATGGTAGGGTTAGGGTTCTCAACACCTTATTTGCATGCTCCCACAGATTCATTTGATAGGAGTTACACAATGTCTGGATAGAAGAGCTGTACAACGTAATTTTACTTGACTCTACCTTCTCATTTCTGTACCCTGCTCAGCATTCTGTAGCTACTTGGAAAGACAAAAATGTAACTAAACATTTAGGAAAAGTGCAGGAAGTGGTCTGAGGCATATGACGTTTAGGATTAATGTACACTAGTTCTGGGAATGGGAGCTATAGTCCCTTAAAAAACAAAACAGACAAAGATGTAAATGCAGGTATAATGAAAGGCAGAGTTGTGAGGCCTTCATTCCAATATTAAATCACAAAATGAGAGCCTTTAGGCAAATTCCACACCAATTACACAGGCATGTTGGTCTCCTTTCCATAACCATGCTGAAAACAACTCATTTGTGAGAGTTTCACATTAAGTTATGATTCTACAGGCTCAGGGCCAACTCAAAGTAAGCAATCTATTACTAGTCCAGCTAAAGTTGGACCCTCCTCTAAAAAAACAGGCCAAGCTTCTCTCTAATTACTAGGTTCCTGGTCACTCATTTAGAAAACCGCCTTCTGCTCCTAGAATAATCCCCCAGTCATCTGCTTGAATCTGTATTATCCTAATTTTGCCTGTCCTGAGACCCACTTCCTGCTGAATCTGCAACCCCAGGCTCAGCAGTACACACATGCCACTTCTACATACAACTGCAGAGAACATACTCCCAGAAGCAATGCTGTGAGCTTTCTCCATTGCTGATTTCACTACTTCCACTACTCACCTGTCAATGTCCTTATATATGGGAGAGGAGGCTCAACTACTTTATTCCATTCCAAGTATGAATCATAAATTGGTCAAGTTTTATCATTTTGGTTTGAGTTAGAGTACCCAATAAGCCGATGAAGCATGCATTAAAGAAATCATTGTCATTAGTTGTTTCTAAACTTATTGATTCCATGAGTAGGGGATTGCAAAAGTGTTCCACATGGGTTTTCATTGGTTGATTTTTCAGAAGTAGATCACTATGCCATCTTTGAAAGTGCTTCTAGGTGGACTTGAGCCTCCAAACTTTACTAGCTGAGAGTATTAAATATTTGGACCTACCCCCACCCTACCCCCCACCCCTCAACCAGGATTATGTTGGGAAAAAAAGACATTAAAACAGACAGGGACTGGTTTTGAAAACAGAACCTTATTAGAGTCAGAATCAGTTCTTTATCTCCATAATGTGATTTAAAAAAAATCACTATATCAGGGGAAAATGAATCTTCACACAAAGGAATAATGAGGTCAGAATATGCCTTCTTTCCTCCTTCTGGACTTAATCGTACCCTTTCCTTCAGATTTATCTGCTGTTTTGAAAAGTGTTGACAAAGCATGCCACCAGTCCAGACCCGATGTCTGTTCTTCTTATGTATTTTATTGCTTTAAGGTATATACTCAGCAGAGATATTACTAGATCATATCGGGTTTTGATACTCAGTTGTTTTAGGTAGTGCTCTATCACTTTTCTCAATGGTTGTACATATTTTTGACCCATCAACAACTATGAGAATTCCATCCTTTCCAATATTTGTTGCCTTTTGGCTTGGTTTTTTTTTTTCCAGTTGGCTGGCTAGTGAATATTTACCCTTGTTTTTCTGAGCCACTTGAGTGCCATTTTTGTGTCCTTTGTTCATTTTTGAATTGGATTATTAATTTTTCTTATTTTTAAAATTTTTTCTTCTTTTTATGTTGCAGTATTCTATAGATTTTATAGATTAGCTCCTAATACATTGTGTCATTGTGAAAGGGTTTTGTTTTTTGGGAGGGTAGTATTTCAGGGGTTCTTTTTACTTTTTGGGTGATGTCTTTTTGATATACATAATTGTCTTGTTTTTAGTGGGTCCTAGGTTTCTATCTTGTCTTCTACCATGTGTACTTCCTTCATTATAATTTAAATTAAGTCTATGTTCTGCACTAGGGCTCTTAAGTTAATTCTTCTTTTCTCATTGATTATTGTTAGAGGTCTAGGTTTTACATTAGGTCCTAGATTCATCTTGAGATTATTTTTGCATATTGTATTAGTCCAGGTAGATGAGAGAAAAAAATTCATAGACTTGTATATATGTATATATACACAAGAGCAATTGAATATTGAGAAATCATCCCAGCCCAGTGCAGATCAAGTCCATATCAAGTGCAGATCAAGTCCAATACCAATTTACAAAGTCCTCTTCGGACTCACAAAACACATGCAATGAGGTTAAATGCAGGACTATTACAGTCGAGTAGGTGGGAAGTCTTGTAGAGCCAGTGGCATTGTAAGCATCTCAGCACTAGCAAAGGTCTCCATGTAGCATCTCCAGTTCCTAGGGCTGCATCAGAGTAGGTCTATGTGGCTTCTCCTCAGGGATGTCTCGCAGGGAGTGAGCAGAGAGACAGTGTCTTCCAACTCCAAAGAGAAATACTGCAGTTCCAAGAATTCTCAGGAGAAGGCCAGGCCCACACATAGGCCTCATTGGCTATATCCTGCTTGACAGGATAGAAAGACTCTACTCTTCACTCTGAATCTTCAAACTGTAACCACCCCAGATATAGAGGTGATGCAGTCATTGCTTCATCTGCAGATCACTATATAATTTTGCCAGCACCATTTGTTGAAGAGAATATATATTTCCCATTTACTATAAATAGATTAATTTATTTTTTGATTTTCTATTCTTATCCATTAGTTTCAACTACTGTAGGTTTTGATATCAAGTAATGGTGCCTTCTACTTTGTTCTTCTTTTAAAATTATCTATTTATTTTCCTTATTGGGGACTTGCACACCTCTTAGCATAGTTCATGCACACATCCATTGTCTCAAGTACATTTGTACATATGTTGTCATCATCGTGTCCAAAGCATTTTCTTTGCACTTGAGTCCTTGGTATCAGCTTCTCATTTTTCCCCTCCCTCCCTCTCCATATCATGAAACCTTGATAATTTACAAATTATTATTTTTTCATGTCTTACACTGTCCAATGTCTCCCCTTCCCGCCACCCACCTTATCCGTTGTCCATCCCCCTGGGAGGGAGTTATAGGTAGGCCATTGTGATTGGTTCCTCCTTTCTCCTGCCATTGCCCCCTTACCCTCCTGGTATGGCTACTCTCAATATTGGTCCTGAGAGTTTTATCGGTGTCCTTATAGTAGGGTTGTGAGGAGAAGATGGGCCAGTAAGGGTTCAGTGTAGCACCAATCAAACCTACAGCTTTCCTCTGGTTCTTTAATGCTCCCCCCCCCACCAATATCATGAACCTAATTCTACCTTACAAATCTGACAAGACCAGAGCAGTACATGGGTACAGATAAAGGCTGGAAACCCAGGCACAGAGGGAATACTTTGTTCTTAGTAGTTCTTTGTTTATTATGGATCGCTTTGCCCTCCATATAAAGTTAGTAATTAGTTTTTTCATTAAAAATAATGATTCATAAAAATGAAAGGAAGGTGGAAAGAGGAGCTCATACCAGGGGCTCACATAGAAAATATTTGGAAATGAATATGACAACCTATGTACACATATGCTTGATGCAAATGGTGTATTGAATGTTATAAGAGCTGTAAAAGCTCCCAATGAAATTATTTAAAAAAAAAGTAAAAAATAATGTTGGACTATGACACCCCATTGTTGTCTTGTCCATGATTTCTAAGGAAGAGTCAAAGTTTATTCTTTATGGCTCTCTTTTGTAGGTGACTATCGTTTTTTGCTTGTTGCTCTCAGAATTCTTTCCTTATCATTGCTATCGGAGAGTTTCACTATAATATGTTGTGATGTTTTTTCTTTTGATGTTCTCTTAACTTCCTGGATCGTTAATTTTTTTCCTCTACTATGGTGTTAGGAAAGTTTTCTTCCAGGTTTTCTTATGCGATTTTTGTCAGAATTTTTGCTTCTTCCTGTTCTGGAATCCCAATGAGACATAGTTGTTGGTCCTGATAGTGTCCCACATAATTCTGAAGCTTTCTTTAGACTCTTTCTGTTGTAGCTTGTTCTTCTTGTAGATTACTGTAAAAAGATTTTTCTTTTAGATCACTAATTCCATTTGATATTACATGTATTAAAATATTTTCTCCTTGTTAACACGAACATTCTCCATTTGTTGCAAATGCCCAAACATCATTCTGTATTCTCAAAAATTTGCCCTAAAGAATTCCTTTGGATATGTGCTTTGTTCACTTATTTATATCTATTTTTCCTGAATTTTCATGTGCACCAAGATTGACTGCTCTTTCTTCAGCATCTTGATGTAGTTGTTAGAGTTGGGAAGGTTGCTGCATCATGTCCAAGTAGTTGACTCTGTCAGGTGTTGCAGAAAGGAGAAATAGAAATCATAAAGGTGATCATTATACATGATGGGGAGTACAGTTTGGGAACCCAAAGCCCATCAATAGGTGAAGCCACACCTCCTTACAGAGGGGTTGTATATACAACTTTCTTTTAGTTTTCAAATGCTTCCTCCCACTCACTATCATGATCCCAATTCTACCTGACAAATCCAGCTAGACCAGGGGATGTACAGTGGAGCTGGGAATATGAGGAATTCAGGACAGATGATCCCTTCAGGATCAGTCGTGGGAGTGGTGATACCAGCAGGGTAGAGGGATGGTAGAATAGAAAAGAGGAACCAATTTCAGGGATCTACATATAATTTCCTCTCTGGGGTACAGACAACAGGGAAGTGAGCGAAGGGACACATCAGACAATGTACGATAATGAAAAAGTAATAATAATTTGTAAATTATTAAGAGTTCATGGGGAAGGAGAAGAGGGGAGGGAGGGGAGGTATGTGGAATTGGAACTGGGGGTGTAAGTGGAGGGAGGATGTTCTGAGAGTGATGATGGCAACAAGTGTGCAAATGTGGTCTGCATACAATTGGTGTATGTATTTTTCATGACGGGCATTGTATGTGCCTTCAATAAAATGATTTATTAACAAAAAAGGAGGGGGGAAAAAGGAACTTATACCAAGGGCTCAAGTAGAAATATTTGTAAATGAAGATGGCAACATGTGTACAAATATGCTTGGTAGAAATGTTGTATGGAATGTTAGAAGAGCTGTAAGAGCATCCAATAAAAACATTTTAATAAAAGAAATTACAAAGGTGAAGAAGGAAGAATGGAGAATGAAGAGCAAAGAAATATGAGAGAAAAAAGAAAGGAATAGAGGAAAAAAGAAAAATCAAAGAGTAATTTGAATGAAAAAAGAAAGAAAGGAAACTGGCAGTTTAGTAAATGAAAAAAAAATAAATGCTATTATCTAGGAAAATATAGAAAAGTTGGGTTTGCTTAGTTTCCATGTTTTTGTTATTATCAAAATTGCTGCAATAGACATAAGTGTGCGTATACCTGTTCATGTTGTATTCTTTATTCTTTCAGGGTCTATAAACCCAGTAGAGAGACTGCTGGATCATAAGGTACTTGCATTTCCATTTGTTTAAGGAAGGGACATACTGGTTTCCATAGTGGTTGTATAATTGTACAGTCTGATTAGCAATGTGAAGTGTTCCTACGTCTCTGAATCTTCTCCAGCATTTATTGATTTGTTTTACTGAATTTTGCTAACAGTGACAGTGTGAAGTGGTATCTCATTAAAGACATTTTTTTCATTTGTCTTATTGCTAATGAATTTGAGCATTTCTTCATATGGTTTTAAGATACCTGGATGTAGTATTTGGTAAATTGTTGATTTGTGTCTTGTGTCCATTTTTGATTGGGTAGTTTATATTTTTCTTGTTAAAATGTTATAGTTGTCTACATATTTTGAAGATTAGCCTTTATTTGATATATTACTATTTCCCCCAAACCATAGGTTCTCTTTTAACTTTCTCCTCCCCCCAACTGTAAATCTTTTTTTAAAGATCATTTTAGTGGGGGTTCTTACAGCTCTTATGACAGTGCATACATCAATTGGATCACACGTATTGGTATGTATGCTGTCATCATTGCTTCCTAAACATTTACTTTGTATTTAACCTTGGTATAAGCTCCCCTCCCCCACCCTGTGATGCCTTGATAATTTATAAATTATTATTTTCATATTTTATACTGACCACTGTCTCCTTTCACCTATGTGTCTGTTGTTTGTTCTCCTCCAGGGCATGGTGGTGGTGGTGGTTATGCATCAGTCATTGCTATTGGTTCTCCCTTCTTCCCCCCGCCACCCCCCTATGCACCTGATATCACTGTTCCAATTTCTGTTCCTGAAAGACTTTGTCTGACCTGGATTTTGTGTATCATGAGCTCTTATCTTTACCAGTGTACATTCTCCAGTCTAGCCAGAACTAAGAGGTTGAGCTGGGGTCATGAAAGAACCTCAAAGAATCAGGAGAATCTCAGGTGTTTTATCGGTGCCATATTGCTCCCTGGTTCCCACATGCCTTCCTTATGACCCTTCTGTGAGGGGGGATGTCCGATTGTCTACAGATGGGTGTTGAGTCTCTGCTCCATCCCCCCTCCCTTGTTCTAAACAATGGGTTTTTTGATGCTTGTTATCTGATCATGTCATGATCACACAGGCTGGTGTGTTTCTTTCATATGGGCTTGGTGCTTCTCAGCTAGATGGTTGCTTGTTTAAGTTTAAGCCTTTAAGACCCCAGATGCTATATTTTTTTATAGTTGGGCACCATGAGCTTTCTTCTCTGCATTTGCTTATGCTCCCGTTTTATCTTCAGCAATCATGTCAGAATAGTGAGCTTCACAGAATGCAAGGCTGCAACAAAAAAGTGTTGCATTGAGGGAGGGCTTGAGCAGAGGCCCAAAGTCTGTCTACTTCCTCAGTGTATTGCCATATAAATATATTTACATAAACCAATACCTCTATTTTTATGAATTAATATATTTACATAAGTGCACACTTATGCTTATAACTCTATCCATAGCTTTGATTCTTAGATCTTTCTTCTGTTTCCTTTTATTTTCCTTCCGTCCCACTATCACACTGATCTTTCTACTACCTTTTTGTAATTCCTCTCAGCTAGATTGCTCTTGCACCAACACCTCCAGAATTTCTACATCTGCTTTGCTGTTGATTTTACTTCCCTAGATGATCCTCTATCTATGTCATTGCTTGCTTGCTATTCCCTTCCCCTTCCTCCTCCTCCCTACAAGTCTGTCTGGAGCCATTTGTCCCATTGCTTTCTCCTTCAGCTTGATTCCAATGCCTCTTAATTTTCCAATCTAAAAACTGGAGTCACAGATTGGTGATTCTATTTGCAAACCATCTTGACTCTTCCTTCCAGACCACCTCTTTTAGCTTTTTGATGTACATAAATATATTTTTATCAGGTCCAAGTTCTTTATTTTGTCTTCTGTATTTTGTATATTTTTCATTATATTCTGCATGCTTTTATGCCTTGTATTAAGGCCCTTAAGTTTTTCCCTATTTTTATTTTGATATTCTTTATTGTTGTATAGTTTAAATTTAGATCTTTGATTCATCTTGGGTTCATTTTTGTATATGGTATAAGGTACTAGGTTCTGTTTCATCCTTTTGCAGGTAAAGATTAAGTATATCCATCACTATAGGTTGAAAAGGCTCTCTCTCTCCCACTTTATGTGTTTTAGGTCTTTATCAATGAGTAGGCACCTATAGATAGTTGGTTTTATTTCTGGGTTCTAGTTCTAATTCACTGATCTTCACATTGATCATTGTGCCAGGATCAGGCATTTTAATTATCATAGCTATATAATAGGTTTTGTAGCCTTGGTGTGAAAGGCCTTCCACTTTGTTTTTATTTGGGGCTGGTCCCGCAGTCTTGGTAACTTTTGAGTTCAACTTTCATATCTTTGTGTACTCCTGCGAAAAAAGTTACAAAAAAGTAATATTTTCTCTATAAACATAATAGGGCAATGAGTGACTCTGAAGCACAATCTGGAAAGTTAAAATTTTATGTTAAACTAAAAGTTATTGAATGTTTGACAAAGGTTTCCTGTTGGAGAGACTAAATCCTAAATGAAAGAAAATGTGAACAAACAGAGAGTAAGATATAAGAGGGGATAATTAGAAAGAAAGAAAAGAACTTCTCCAACCCTGTAGAGAAGGGCTTACTCCTTGTTTGTGGTTGGTTTTGTCTCTGGCATTTATTACAATTTATTTTTAAAATTTAGAAAGATTGATCACTTTTGCCTCAAGACACTTTTCTTCTTAGTGTTCTCTGCATGGCAGCCTTTACGTCCTTGTTCCGTAAGCTATAAATTAGGGGATTAAGCATGGGGATTACTGTGGTATAGAAAATGGAGGCCACATTCTCCTGGGCCAAAGAACTGGCTGTGGAAGGTTTTAGGTACATGAATGCAGTAGACCCATAGAACAGTCCAACTGCTGTAAGGTGAGAACTACAAGTGCTGAAGGCTTTGGTCCTTCCCTCTTTGCTGTTGATGTGGAGGATACTGGAGAGGATGAAGGCATAGGAAACAAGCACTGTTAAGCTGGTGACTATGATGTTGAAGCCAGCCAAAAAGAAAACTGTCATCTCAATATCATAGGTGCTAGAGCAGGAGAGCTTCATTAATGGGAGGATGTCGCAGAAGTAGTGACTGATGAAGATATCACAATATGACAGATTTAACATGAAGGCAGTCTCTATTGTTGAGCCAATGAACCCCATGAGGTAGACCACAGCCACTAGCAGGAAGCAAATTTGATGTGACATGATGATGTTATAAAGCAAAGGACTGCAGATGGCAACATAGCGGTCATAAGCCATTACTGTCAGCATGTAACATTCAGCAATGACAAAAACAAGAAAAAAGTACAGCTGTAACATGCACCCCGTATAAGATATGCTGTTCTTTTCTGACACAAAGTTCACCAGCATTTTAGGAGTAATAACAGAGGAATAGCAAATGTCGACAAATGATAAATTTCTGAGAAAGAAGTACATGGGAGTGTGAAGCTGGGAATTCAGATAAATGAGTGTGATCAGACCCAGGTTCCCCACCATGGTGATGGTGTAGATCCCTAGGAAGAGGAAGAACAGAGGGATCTGGAATTCTGGCCGATTTGTTAATCCTCCTAGAATGAATTCTGTAACTGTAGAGTGATTTTCTGCAGCCATTCTCCTGAAGTTAAAAGTCTACGAGGTTAGAAAAGAGAAGCATCATTAAAGGGTGAAATTCTACTGGCAAAGCGAGTCTGGAATCTCTGTCTCAAACTCAGAGATCCTAGATTCTTGCTTTTACTGTTGTAAGAATGTAGATACTATAACATTATCCAATTCTCCCTTTTCATGTGTACAACTGAGTGAAGCTCATTATATCAATCACACTGTGTAACCAAGACCACTATCTGTTGCCAATTTTTTCACAATCATAAACAGAAACATGTTTTAAATGATGATTCCCCTTTACAGGTTTTTCACATCTGATAACTACTACTAAAGTCTAACTACTGCACATTTGCTTATTCTAGGTAAACCATATTAGTGAGATTATACAAAAATAAATATTTGACCTTTTGTGGTTGGCTTATTTCACTCAGTCCAATGTTTTCAAGGTTCATCCTAGTCATGTAATGGGCCAGGAGGTTTAGTGCTGACCAGGTGGTCCTAATATCATCTATAAATTTAATACAAGGACCATAAACTTTTAAAACTTTCTTTATAGAAATGGAAAAATAGATTTTCAAATTTATGTCGAATTGCAGAGTCTCAAATAGCTAAAACAACTTTAAAAGGAAGACTAGAGTAGCAAATGCAGTTCCCCATCTCAGAAAATATTATAAAGCTACAGTAAAAAAAACCCCAACAATCTGGCACCTGTGTAATGACAGGTCTGTACTCAAATGGAATAGAATAAATAATCCAGAAATGGATACACATAGCTACTGTCAGTTACTGTTTGATGAGGGTAGTCAAACCCAATAATTATAAAAGGATAGTCACTATTATAATAGTACTAGGCAACTTGATTTCCACATGCAAAAGCATGAAAGTGGACCCACACATCACACTGTAGAAAAGACCGCACACAAAAATGGATAAAATATCTAATGTACAATTTAAAACTCTATCACTAGTAGAAGAAAATATAGGGGTACTATTTAAAGACTTAGTATCCAGTAACAGTGGATTAGTGGCCTTGACACTAAATTCACAAGGAACAAGTGACCAAATAGATAAATTTGATCTCATCTAAACAAAAATACGCTTTCTCTTAGTTGATGGCTCCTTCCCTTAGTCCTGTTTGTTACTGGAAGGGCTACCGGGGCCTGAACATTTAAAAGATCATAAAGATGAGTGGAAAATGGGTCAAGATCTTAAACTTTTATGGTTGTTTTTCAAATATTTTAAGCCAGTTATTCTCAAAGCATTGCCCTTGATCCAGCAACATTGGCATCATCCAGATCTCATTAGAAATGAAAATTCTTGGGATACACATTTGATTCTACTAAGTTTCTGCTAATTCAGAAATTCTTGTCCAACAAACTATTTTGTCACAAACTCGATTACGTTGATGCAAGATAACATTTGATAACTTTTAGTCTAGAGAGTCTAGCACATTCGTTCCCAAACTTGTTTGACCTACTACCCCTTTTCCAGGAAAAAAAAATTCTCAATGCCTCTCTGGAAATTAAAAAAATTTTGTTTTATAGTTCATAATCCAGGATAATGTATAGGTACTTAATTTGGTACCCCTTGGGTTATTTCAGTGCCCTCCCCCCACCAAGGGCAGTCTGCTCCACTTTGGGAAACAATGGTCTGGAGGATAATTATGGATAATATTTCAAAGAATGGGAATTATGGAACATTTAATTGTGTTCATGTGGAATTTGTACATAGACAAACAGGAAGTCTTTCAAACAGAACAAGAGGATCGTGCATGGCTTCAAACCAGAAAAGGTATGTTTGTGTCAACTTTGCATACATTCGTCATACTTAGTTAATCTATATACTGAATAAATAATCTGAGAAGCTATTCTATATAAAGAAGAGCATGGCTTCAGGATTTGAGGAAGACTCATTAGCAACCTGTGATATGCCAGTGACACAACTTTAAGCACTTCTTGATGAAGATCAATTGCCACCCTCTTCAGTGTGAATTACAATTTTTTTCCACAATTGGACTGGTAAGAAACATTGTGAAAAATGGGAAAAGAAGGTTGAGCCCCGGTGGCGCAGTGGTTGAGTGTGGGACTGCGGCCCACGGACTTGGCGATTCAAGTCCAGCAGCAGCTGAGAGCAAGGTTGGGTAGCTCCTACAACCACCAGAGGGCAGTGATGCCCCCCCAAAACAAAAAACAACCAAAAAAAGGAAAATGGGAAGAGATTGAAGCTCTCAAGGATTACATTGTACTTGTGCCAGTATCCATGGAAGAAACAGCCAGGAAATCAAATGATATATAATATTGATCAAATCTGTAGCAATAAATCTCATCAAAGATTTCAAAAGGAAAAATGATGCATTGAACTCTAAGATTAACTGGACCCATTTCTTGATGTTTCAGTCACCTCAGATGCATGAAGAAGATGAACACAAATGAAGGATGAATAAAGACAAATGGGAAAGAAATGATGTATTCAAATTATGATGAATAATATGGGTTATATGATGGACTGTCAGAAGAGAGGACACATCTGTCTTGGAATAAGTAGTCGGAATATTCTTTAAAGTGAGGATGATGAGATTTTGTCTCATACACTTTGGTCATATTAGTCAGGATGGATCAGTCTCAGAAGTCTATAGTCAGTGGTAAGTTAGAGGGTCAGTGAAAAAGGAAGCCCTCTAATGGGACAGATGGACACAGTGGCTGCAAGAATGGGCTCAAATATAACAATGAGCATTAATCAATGTTTCATTCTTTTATACATGGGATTGCTGAATCAGAACCTTCTTTTGTTTTGTTTTGTTTTGGGGGCATCACTGCCTCTGGTGGTCATGGGAGCTACCCAGCACTGCTCCTGAGAGCCGCTGCTGGATTTGAACCATCATGCCCGCAGGCCACAGTCCCGCACTCAACCACTTACACTACTGGGGCTCAGCCCAAATCGGAACCTTCTTAATGGCACCTACCACAGAGAAAAACAAATAGTTTATTTCACATTTTGCAGTTGAAGATGTTTTGATTTAGAAATGAAATTTCTCTGCTATTTATGGCATCTCAAAACATTCAA
This sequence comes from Nesogale talazaci, assembly GCA_004026705.1. NCBI lineage: Eukaryota > Metazoa > Chordata > Mammalia > Afrosoricida > Tenrecidae > Nesogale > Nesogale talazaci. The sequence goes on along the minus strand of PVJH01017251.1, from coordinate 14,245 downwards.
TGAATGTGATAATATACTGTTCATACAGTGTCACTGTAATATGATAGTTAGATCTGTATCACTGAGCAGAAAGTCAATTGCAGCATTGGAAAATGAAGAAATTAAAAATAGCACTTTCCAGGGTGTTCATAAAGATAACACAGGATTATTCACATCATATTACATATTTGGACATATTATCAGGGGAGACCAGCTTCTGGAGAAGGATAATCATGCTTCATGAAGTGGAGGAGCAGTGAAAAAGAGAAAAGTTCTTTCTTTTTTTTTAAGTAAAAAATAATTTTATTGAGGACTCTTACAGCTCTTATGACAATACATACATCAATTGCATTGAGTATATTTGTACCCATGTTGCCATTATTATTTTCTAAACAATTGCTTTCTATTGAGTCCTTGGTATCAGTTCCTCTGGGCCCTCCCACCCTTGGGACCCCTTGATAAATTAAAAATTATTATTAATTTTATATCTTACACCAATTTCTGTCTCCCTTCCCCCATGACTTGTCTTGTTCATCCCTCTGGGATGCTGCTGGTGGTCATGTATTGATCATTACAATTAGTTACTCTCCTGGTATCGCTACTCCCATTCCTGTTCCTGTATTCCTTGTGTCCCGAGTTCTTATCTCTTGTCTGTACCTGTGCACATGCTCTGGTCTAGCCTGTGGTGGAAGGCAGGACTGGAGTCGTGATAGTGGAGGGTGAGACAGCTTCAAGGAACCAGAGGAATATTGGGTATTTCATTGATGCTATGCTGCACCCTGATTGACTCATCCCTTCCTCTTGTGACCTTTCTTTGAAGGGATGTGCTATTGTCCACAGGTAGATTTTGAGTCTCTGCTCCACGCTGCCCTCCCAATCACCTGCCCCTTGTTCTCAACAATATGTTTTTCTCTGTTTACTTGCTTGTTTGGGGCTTCTGATCCCTGTTAACCTATCCCATTGACATCTCATGATTGCACAGGTTGGTGTGCTTCCTCCATGTGGACTTATAGTTTCTTGCTAGCTGGCCACTTGTTGGGCTTCAAGTCTTTAAGCTCCAGATGCTCTATCTTTTGATCTGCACATTTCTTTTCTTCACATTTCCTTATGCACCCATTCTGTCTTCAATGATCCCATCGGGAAGGTGAGCATCACAGAATATCAAGTTGCATAAACAAAGTGTTCTTGTATTGAGGATGGGCGTGAGCAGAAGCCTGAGGTCCATCTACTTCCTCCTCAGTGTATTGCCATATAAATATATGTACATATGCCAATATCTCTATTTTTATGAATTAATGTCTTTACATAAGTACACAACTATACTTTTACCTCTACTCATAGCTTCCTAGATCTTTCCTCTGTTTCCTTTTACCTTCCTCCTGTCCCATCACTGTGCTTGCCCTTCTTCCGTCTCTTAGTAATTTCTCTCAACTAGATTGCTATTGCTCCAATATCCCCAGGATCTCTACATCTTCCTCATTGCTGGTTTTAATTTCCTAGTTATTCCACTGTCTATGGCATTGCTTGCTCACCACTGCCTTCCCCCATTTCTTTTTCCCTCCAAGTCAAGAGGAAGTTCTTAAAGAGATGGATTCACACAGTGGCTGTAACAATGGACTCAGGCATAGGTACAGTTGCAAGGATGGCTCAGGACTGTGAACTGTTTGGCTGCATAGAGTATGATGGCGCCTAAGAACAGCATGCATATTTAGAAGTATTTCTTTCATTTTCTTGTTTATATTAAAGTGTACATTATCAATCTCACTTTTACTGTCACCAAGTTGATTTTGACTCATAGTGTTCCTTTAGAACAATAGAAATATTCCTCTAGGTTTCTTAATCTATATAATTTTAATGGATGAGAAAGCCTCGTCTTTTTCCCGTTAAGTGGCTGGTAGGTTTGAATTATTATTGATTTTGTGATTATCAGCCCTACATGTAACTCACTATGCCACTATGTCTTCTTTCAGTTGTTACTAGGTTGCTAGATTTTGTTTGTAGTTTTCCTTTGGGAATGAGAACCTAAGGCATGGTTCTCATTATTGGCTCTATATTATAATTACTTGAAATATTTAAAATGTTAATGCTTGAGTTCCATCCACAGAAATATTTATTTAATTAGTTGTTCTGTGGTGCAGCTTATATATTGGCACATAGTTTTGCCCACAGTAAGTGAGAAAGCGATAATCATATTATTATTGTATTAAAATTGTAATATCATAACCATGTTACTTCTATCTCCCTAGTGGAAAAGCACTCAAGTGAGAGACACAATCTCTAGAAACCAAGAACTATTATTGCTGGGTTTTGATATGTACTCTGTCTCTGAGAATCTAAAAGCTTAAATTTCTACAATTTTATTTGCTTCTTTAAATCATTAATAATCTGTGTAAAATGCATTATAACTTACACATTTCTTTCAAAGATAAATCTCATAAGCTCCTATAAAAATTCCTGGGTACAAGGGAGAAATATATTTAGAGAAGAATTTCACTTCCTATTTTCCTATATAGAAAATCAAAGTGCTGCACTTTAAATGCCAAGAACTTGAAACTTAAACTTAAATCTATGTTCCTCATCATGATCTTCTTACCTTGCTTCTGCGTACCTATAGCTATGAAGCATTGTCATGGTTGAGTGTGCCTTATGACTTGACGTCTTCGTATGTGCATGAGATATATGCATATATATTTCATATATATGCACCCTCTATATGTGAAATATATGCATACACTCTACAAAATCAAAGCTCTAAGAGTTGAAGTTATTTTGCTGTGGACGTCTTAGTGTAGCATATTATTTATTTAGTCAGTTAAATTTGTTAAAATTTTGGAGATGAGTAGAGGATAGACCCCACTGATAATGTCTGGTGCACTTTTTAATTATAAAGGAGTAGTTATGCAGTAGGCTGCTCACCAGTTTGAACAACCCCTAGCTGTTCTGAGGTAAAAAGACGAGGCTTCCTACTCCCTTAAAGAGTTGCAGTCTCCGACACTCATAGGAGGCAATTCTACAGAGGAGTGTCGGATCGTTATGAGCAGGAACCCACCTGATGGTAATGAGTTTGGTTTTGTTGTTGTTGTTTTGTATAAAATTGGAAAGACACCTGAGCTAAACTTACTTACAAATAATATGTAATGATAAATGGAGAAAAGATTGAAGTTGCCAAGAATTTAATTTTGCTTGGATCCACAATCAATAGTCACAAAAGCAGCAGTCAAGAGCTCAATGTATTGCACTGAGTAAATTTGTTGCACAAACCCTCTTGAAAGTGTTGAAAAGCAAGCAGGTTTCTTCGCGGTCTAAGGTGCACTTGACCCAAGCCATGGTATTTCAATAACTTCAAATGCATGTGAAAGTTAGATACGGAATAAGGGAGACTAAAGAAGAATCAATGCATTTGTATTGTGGTGTTGGCCAAGAATACTGAACTGTCGAAAGGACCAACAAGTCTGCCAGAATGATGGCAAGACTTTGCCTCAGACTTTGGACATGTCGTCAGGAGAGAACAGTCCCTGGAGAAGGACATCATGCTTGGTGAAGTGGAGAGGCAGTGAAAAAGAAGAAGGTGCTTGACAAGATGGTTTGACACAGTGGCTTCAACAATGGGCTCAAACATTAGAACAAATGTGGGGATGGTGGAGGACTGGGCAGTATTTTGTTCCAATGTACACGGGGGTCGCTATGAGTCTGAACTGATCCGGTGGCACTCAATAACAAAGGCACTATTTTCTGACTATCCACAGACCAAGATTGGTGGTGCATATACTACTAGATTTTCTTTTATGTGTAACTTTTGTGTGTCACTTTAAAACATATCACCTCACTTAATTCCTAGCATTATTGGTATTCTTTTTTCTTACAGGTCTTCAAACCCTTAGGATTGCTGTGAAGACAAGAATATCTCTAGCTCATTATAAGTTTCTTTTGTGTTAAGTTCTTGACAGTAATGTATTTCACATCATAATAACTGGTAAGATTTCAAAATTATCTCCACTTATTATAACCAGGAAAGAAGTCTTTGAGCAGTATAAACGGCACACCTAACTGCTATCTGGGAAGTTGGTGATGTAAGTCCATCCTGAGTCTCCTTGGAAGAAATGCATAGCCATAAGCTTCTAAAAAGTTAGCCATTAAAAACTCTGTGGCAAGTAGTTCTCCTCTGATACAAATAGCTTCATGACTAGCAGAATTGACTAATGAAAACTTATTTCATTGCAAAGGAGAAAGCAATGTTCTTCTATATAACAATATATATTCCCTCTTTTCCCAATTTTAGTCTCATGAAACAATAAGAAACATAGAAAATTCACTTGTAATACATCATTGCCAAAAGGCAAAATGCTTTACCAAGTAGAGCATAATGGTCCCCCTTCACAGTGCAGTGTAGTGCCAATATGAACATCATTCCATAGCAAAATCTTGTTTTACCAGGTCACCAGATGCTCAGGTTGCTGTTAAGGGGAACACAGAACACTTCCCCACCAAAAAATGCATTAAAAGACAAAGGGTAACAGTTTGTAAAGAGATTGGTTAGAAACAAGAACTTAAGGGAAAATAATCACAAGTATTTAAATCTGCAGTCATCTGCCTGAATTGAGGGAAAAATGGAACACAATTTTCTAGAATTTTGAGGGAGTTCTTTAGTTTCAATAATCAGGGAATACATATCAGAAAATATTTATATTTAGTTCTATACTTACTCAAATTGCCAGGAGGGAAAATGATGAATCTATCTGCTCCTGAGAAGACTTACAGTCTCAGAAACCCTCTCTAAGGTTTCTAAGAGTCAGAATCACGCAATGGCCCGGGGAAGATTTGAATTGTTTTATACTTAATCAAAGGGGCTGACACAATCTTAACAAGGAGTCACCAAGGTGGAGAGTCCTGGGATCTTTACATATTTATATAAATGCTTCTCTTGGGAAGGACTCACTCCAGACGCTGAGGTCTTTATCACGGGAGCAATTAGAAGCATGATTTCTACCTGTGCATCACGTTTTTGTTTTTCAGGTGTGTTAGTTTTCCTTTAGTTGGGAGAGTTGTTTCATAGATTGGGAACTATACGTCTAATTTGAGCACTGTGGTATCTTACTACATGACCCTCATTATCACCAGCAGCACCAGCACACAGTAGTCATTATTGACAACATCATCATCAGTGATGGTTATCATTGCTGATAATCGACAGCATGATTATCAGTTACTACTGTCCCATCATTTAATATTTATCATTAGGCGCAAGCAACTAGCTGCAAAATATTTGTTAAAAACGGTTTTATAAAACCAAATTCAATGATTTTACTAAAATAAGCTATAATTTCAGTAGAGGAATATTAAATTTATAAGGAATGTTGAATTTCTCGTCCTGACACTTCTATCTGTAGACAGGTGAGATTTGAATGGTGGAGAGTTAAAAGGCATAAGAACACAGAATGATAAGGATTCTTCATTCATGTTTCTTCATTCATAAGTGAACGACATTCAAAAGATTTAGTCTTATTCAAGAAGATACCACTGCTAATACATTGATAATAAAGCTATTGAGAAATTGGAGATAGAAACTCTGACGGTAGAGAGGGAAAAGCGGCCCAGAGGGAAGCACCAGAAGTGGCAGGATGTCTGAGGGGGTAAGTTCCACTGTCTAGGGCAATTTTAAACTCCAAAGTCAGCAAATGGATGACTCTCTTTGATGATCCTCTACCTCCTTACTTCCTATATGAGACCTCAGCCATGAACAAGGCATGATTAGGTTTATGTTTGGACCTGAGAAATATGACCAGGTCATCGATTGGTCCATTCATAACCTGCAGGTACAGACAGGCCAAGCACGCCAATTCAATAAGAAACCCTCCCCCCAACAACAACAGCAGCAACAGTAACAACACAACAGCAACAGCAACAGCAACAAAACCCTAGACAGATTTTTTTTTTTTTTGGTGGCAATTCACTGGAGATCCTACTTGGTTTTCTTTCTTTCCTTTCTAAACTTTGCTTTCTGATTGATGTTGTTGGTCTGTGAGCCCATTCATCAGTTCATGAGACCAAGAACCCCTAGACATTAAAGCAAGTGCAACATTTCTAAAAATTCAACTTCTTAGTCGGAGATAATTATAGATGCATGTGGAATTATAAACAAATAACACAAAGGCATTCTACATGTCCTTTATATAAATGGCAATGTCTTGCAAAATTGTAGTACAAAATTACAGCCAGGATGGTAGTAGTGATACAATTTATTAATCTTATTAATATTTCCCCAGTTTTACTTATAGTCAGTTTTGTGTGTTTATTTTGCTTTTTGGAAGTTAACACTTGTGTAGTTTCCATTTATTTATCACCATAGTAAAAATAAGGACACTTACACCACCACCAGAATACCTCATGTTGCTTATTGCTTTTAAATTGTCTACTTCATTTTCTAATTTTAAGAAATAAATGAATTGGGTTCCTATTATCCTTCAGTATCATTATGAATTCAGTATTTTAAATATCTTATCTTTCAATCTATTGCAATTATCTTTTTCTTTTTTTTCTACTTGTGTTCTGTGGACAAGTCTGTATTTGAAAATTTTGACTTAGGTTTACTAATACTTAACACCTTTAAAGACTTTTATATAAAGAGTTTAAATACCTTATATGGAAAGAAGCTTTGTGTTTGCTATGCATCTCATTCCTCAAATGTGAATCAACCAATCCTCTAAGAAACTTAGTTTTTTTCTGTGGAAAAGTGGTATTTTGAAACCATAAATTAGGTTCTAGAGAGGCTTATTACTTTGGGGCCAGTTTTTGCACAAATCTTTTCAAACAGAATTAGAAAATTTAGGACTACAAGGTTCTTTGTTTAACCTTTTTGATCATACATCGAAAAGGAACGCTTCTTTTTTTCTTTAAAGTCCAATAATTTTACTAGAATATGTTCATTCTGGGCCTGGAGATTTTTGAAAGTGTATGGGGTTTCTTTTCAATATGTCACTTGAACATTTCTTTTCTTTTAATACCATGATAAGTTTTTAGTTATAGCTTTTACTTTCTGTAGACTGCAGATTACTCAGGTATATTTATTTGTTATAAATTAGAGTTAAAATTTGTTTAAGTGCTTGCAAGTGACATAAATCAAATGGAAGGGTGATATAGCATAAGAAAATCCATCATTAATAGACGGAAGGGAAAGAACTACATGACTCTAATTAATCCCAATTGTTTAAGTTACAATCAGAAAAAAAATATTGCCTACCATAAACTCTCTTAGGGACTCAATGCAAAAAAAGACCTTAGGGTTTTATTAAATATGACTATTATCCTAGGATCCAGTGTTAGATTTCCTAACAAGCAAGCTAAATGTGGTTTACTTGCTCTTACTTACTAATTGGTAGTGGGAAATTTTCTCTTTTTTTCACCCCACCAAGAATTCTGTTTCTAGATATGGGCTAACATATATTTCTCTACTAAGCCTATAGCACCTTCCTATATAATCAAAGCCTCTTTTAAAATATACAGTCTCTAAAATGGACAGAGTACTCAGTATGCAAGGCAAGCATTGGTTTATTTGATCTTACTTATTGGTCTGAAATGAGCAGTTTCATGTTTTCCATCCATAATAGATGTTGAAGCCATGTGAAATACTTTACTACAGATTAGTAAGTATGTAAGTACAATTAATACTGTGCTTATTGTTTATTGGGTAATCTAGCCACTGCTAGAAGATTTACAGGCTTCTTCTCTGTATAGTGTAATACCAGGAAAAATTTCTACTGTAGAACACAGGAAAATAAATGTAAATATCAATCTATAAATGTTGAGCATTGCGTGACAATATGTTACAAAAGTGGGTAAGCCAGTACACTGATGTGTGCACACAAATACTCATAAACATACCAAGTTTGGTACAGTTTGCTATACACTTGGTACTCTTTGATATAAAACTCTCTCATATACATATGAGTGCCCATAAACGTGGGGTACTAGAGAAACAAATCATGAAGATGGAGAGTGGGTGCTTGTTTGACTTCTAACACATGGTCATTTTTCTTGTTTGACTGACCAGAGGTCAGATATGTCCAGGCAGTTTACTGGGTTGTCTTCTGGAAAGGATATGGGAATTTTAAATTTGATTCCTAGAAATTATCATTGGCTAATCCTGTCCGAAATTGTGAAAATGATTGTGATAAAGGTGAATCTTGAGCTCTGGTGGCAAAATTACCTCTTGAATTTCCCAGAGACCATGTTGCTTAGTGAAAATGGCTGACAGGGGCTGAACCCTGGTGGTGCAGTGGTTGAGTGCGGGACTGCAGCCCACTGGCTTGGTGGTTCAAATCCAGCAGCAGCTCTCCAGGAGCAAGGCTAGTCTTCCCACTCCCACCAGAGGGCAGTGATGCTCCCCCCAAACCCCCCAAACAAACAAACAAACAAACCAAAAAAAGAAAATGGCTGACAGAAGGTCAAAATGGCCTGGCGCTGGCTTGATTTAGTCGGAGACATAAGGCCATATCTTATATCCATGGGACAATTTAGATAAGAATTCAGATAAGAGAAGTAAGGGTTAAACTTGACTGTTTTAAGAATTGAGTTTAGGATCTGGCTTTTATATTGTTTTCTTTTGACTATTGTTGTTGCCTAACGATTGATAGAAATGATTATTGAGAGTTTGTAAGCTCACAGTTTCAATCAATTTGAATCTTTAAGCAAGTTAGGACACACCATCAAGAAAGCTCTGAAAGAATAAGCCATGCCCAATGTCTTGAGTGCTCAGGGCATTTGAAGGTGGAGTGACTTTTCTAGGGGCTGTTGACAAATTTAAGGGAACAAAAGTGATCCAAAATCAATGACTCCGTGGATATAGGAGACCTGACAGGGCTTGATCAAAGACAATGTATTCAAAAGGGATTTCTGAAACCCAAATGAAGGCTTTGCAATGATAATGGGTTAAGAGGAAAGTAAAAGGAGATAGAGGGAAGAACTAGGAGGCAAAGGGCATTTATAGAGGTCTAAATACAGGCATGCACATATGTAAATATGTTTACATATGAGGATGGAGAAATAGTTCGATATGCATATATTTATAGGTTTAGTATTAAGGTAGCAGCTGGACATTGGGCCTCCACTCAAGTACTCCCTTAATGTAAGAACATTTTATTCTAGTAAACTTGCATTCCATGATGCTCACTTTCCTGACAAAATTGCTAACGACAAAGAAGGTGCATAAGCAAATGTGGTGAAGCAAGCTGATGTTGCCCAGCTATCAAAAGATACAGGTTCTGGATTGTTAAAGGCTTGAAGATAAACAAGAATCCATCTAGCTCAGAAGCAACGAAGTCCACATGACAGAAACACACCAGCCTTTGTTACCATGAGGTGTCGATGGGATCAGGTATCAGACATCAAAGAACAAAAAATCTTATCATTGTGTATGAGGGGGAGTGCAGAGTGAGACCCAAAGCCGGTCTGTGGGCAACTGGGCATCCCCTTACAGAAGGGTCATGGAGAAGAGATGAGTCATTCAGGGTATAGCATAGTACCGATGAAACATACAACATTCCTCTAGTTCTTTAATGTTTCCTCACCCCCACTATCATGATTCTAATTCTACCTTACAAATCTAGCTAGAGCAGAGAATGTACACTAGTACAGATAAAAGCTGAAAACACAGGGAATCCAGGATAGATAAACCTCTCAGGACCCATAATGAGAGTAGGGATACCAGGAAGGTAAGGGGAAGTTGGGATAGAAAGCGGGAACTAATCACAATGATCTACATATAACCCCTTCCCTGGGGGATGGACAACAGAAAAGTGGGTAAAGGGAGACATTGGACAGTGTAAGACATTACAAAATAATAATAATTTATAAGGGCTTGGGAGGGGGGAGGGGAAAAACGGGGAGTAGATACCAAGGACTCAAGTAGAAAGAAAATATTTTGAGAATAATGATGGCAACAAATGTACAAATGTGTTTGACACAATGTATGTATGTATTGTTATGAGTTGTAGGAGCCCCCAGTAAATTATATATTTTTTAAAATGTCAAGTTGACAAGGAGTATTCTGTGGCAATTGCATAATTTCCTGTCAATATGAATGAAGAGGTAGAGTCTAGCCTGTCAATCACATCATAGTCAATGATGCCTCTGTATGGGGATAACCTTCTGAGGGTTCTGAGATCTTCTCTCTTCCTCCATGTAGGCATGACACACTCTTACGAGACATTTCTATGCATAAGCCACATAGAATTATGCTGTTGGAGCCAGAGCCCTGTAGCTGGAGGAGCCAGGTGGAGAATCATGCGAGCACTGGCTGAGATGCTTCTGCTGCTGCTGGATCCATAAGATTTTCCACCCATTGACTTGTCTTTCTGCATTTGGCATCATCACAAGTGTTGTAGGGTCTGAAGAGGAATTTATAGATTGTTATCAGACATATGGACTGATATTGAACTTATGGACTCGATTTGGACTGGACTGGGATGCTTTCTCAATATGCAATTTTTCTTCTATGTAAAGTTCTCTCATACATATATGAATATAAATTAATTTGTTTCTCTAGTCAACCTGGACTAACATATAGGGTTTCTAAAGCTCTAATCTTTACAGTTCCAAACAATCTTATCTTTTTTTCCTGAGGAATGCTGGTGGTTTTGAAACACCCATCTTTAGTTTTCAGCCAAGTATTTAAACACTGCACTATCTAAATTTCCATTTAGGTAGCTACATTAGAGCTCAGTAAATCAAATGAGTTTGTCAGAGTGCTAACTTGAAAATTAAGGAACTGTAGAGCAGTTGGTGAGAGTTTTTAAGGATCATCAGTATTTTCAAACTTTGTTGTGTGACTTATGATTTCATAAGAAGCTCAGAAAGATTTTTTGCCTCTCTAGTTTGTTACTCTTACAAGTATCCCTCCACCAGAGCCAATGATTTGAGAATAGCTAATTATTTGAGCCATGGGAAAAAATTACATTGCCTGGCAAGATGATGACATTAAGTGATGTTTATCTGTTGGTTCATTCGATTTGCAAGTCTGAACAAAGTCTCTACTCAAATGTCACTCACTTTCACAAAAGACCCAACCCTAATGCATTAAATAAGATTCATAACCTTTTCTTAACTGTTTCTTTTTCTTGCATCACTTTTTATAGGCTTATTGTAGAATATTTTACGTGATTTCTTTCTTTATTATTTGTTGTCTCTTGCTAGAAGAAAAGTCTTGATTTGTGTAAGACCTGAAGTTTCTAGAACAGTATATTGTGCAGTGTTTCTCAATTAATACTTGACTGTTTATACTTGAAATAAGTGAATGCCATTGTCTTATCAAAGATACTTAGAAATTACCTATTTGGCTAAAATTTGTCCTACAGTCTTAGCATTTTAGGCTTAATGTGTTCCTGGCCTGCAAGTCTCTTTCCAAACTAACCCTTATTTCTTTATAGAACCCCTACATGGTGTTGCCACCCTTTGTAGTCTGCTTGCTTTTATTGCTGACGCATTTTCATTGTATAAATATGCTGGTTTATTTATCAATTCAGCTAATGCTAATTTCTAGTCTTGGGTTATCATGAATCAAACTGCTATGAGTTTTTGTGGGTGAATCTTTTTTGTGGGCATATATGTTAATTCTTGTAATATGTATTGCTAGATATTGGGGCATGTATATGTTTAACTTTATTAGCTACTGACAGTTTTTCAATTAGTTTCATCATTCTGCATTCTGTCAAAATAAGAGAATTCCATTTGCTACATAAACACTTGATGTTATCATTATGTTTTATTTTAGTTATAATAATGAGTGTGAAGTGACAGCTATCATTTTAATTTACTTTTCTTTATTGAGTACTGCTTTGGCTAACTTTGTATATACTTGTTAGCCACTAAGATACCATCTTAACTTTATGTTTATATCTTGGACTGATTAAATTTGTCTTAGTCATTTAGTAATTTATTTTGGGGTCCATGATACATGCTAATATTATGTATTATGAATATTTTACCCCTGTCTTTGGTTTGTTTTCTTACTTTTTTAATAGCGTGCTTCAAGGAGCCATAGTTTCTTTTTTTTTTTTTTTTGAGGTGAAGTTTCTTTAAAAAATTTTGTTCAGTGGCATCTCATGCTTAAGAAACTGTTCCTACTCTAAGATCTTAAAGATATTCATCTGTTTTATTGTATATGCTTTTGCAAAAAATAAATTTAATCATATGCATGGGTTTGTCTGTGAACACTCCACTCTGCTACATTAATCAATTTGTCTATCCTTAGCCCATTTTTTATTTGCTTTATATAACTCTTGAAATCAAGGGGTGCAAGTCATTCAACTTTCTTCATTTGCTTCAGAGTTAATTTGGATAACCCAGGTCCTTTGCATATATATATGTTACATATAATATATATATATATATATATATATATTAGATTCATTTAGTCAACTTGAATCAACAGGCCTGTTGGTATTTCATGTGTAATGGAATTGAATACAGAAGTTGCTTTAGGTTGTGCTGTCAAGTTGATTCTGACTCGCAGTGATCCTGTAGCAGGAGCAGATCTGGGAAGATGCTCTGTACACATGCTGCAGAGGCTTTCCAAGGCTATTGGACTCATAGAAGGAGACGCTTACACCTTTCTCTAATGGAATTGCTGGTAGGCTTGAGCCATAACCTTTTGATTAGCATCTGAGTGCGTAAGCACCATACCACCAGGATTCCTTATGAATTTGCTGTTGTTTGGTGCTCTGGAGTTGGTTCTGATTCATACAAATCATTTGCAGAAAATAAGTTGCTGATTCATACAAACCATTTGCTCAGTCCGGCACCATCCTCCAACTGTCATGTTTGAGCCCGTGGTTGCAGCCATTGTGTCAATCTGTTGCATTGAGAGTCTTCCTCCTTTCCATTTCCATTTCACTTTACAAACATGACCAGTTTTTCCTGATATCATGGCCAAAGTATGTAGGACAATGTCTCGCCATCTTCACTTCTAAGGAGTATTATGGTTGTACTTCTTCCCAGGTAGATTTGATGGGGAAGCTCATGGTCCTTTCAATATTCTTCACCAAGACCATAATTTAAATGCATGAATTCTTTTGAGACCTTCCTTATTCCCTGTCCAACTTTCACATGTATATGAGGTGAATGAAAATACCATGGCTTAGATCAGATGCATCTTACTCCCCAAAGTGACTTTCTCAATTTCCATTAGTTTTAAGAGATCTTAGGCAACAGATTTTCCTAGCGCTATACATCAGCTATCTTTAATGCTTCTTCCATAAACATTAACTGCATTGGTTGAAGTAAGATGAAGTCCTTGAAAATGTCAATAATCTCTCCAGTTATCATGATGTTTTCTATCTATCCACTTGTGAGGATTTTATTTTTCTTTATGTTGACTTGTGATCCATACTGAAGGCTGAAGTCTTTGATCTTCATCAGCAAGTGCATCAAGATTTCTGATTTTTAGCCAGTTGTGTCAGTTGTGTCTTGGAGGTTGTTAATAAGTCTTTCTCAGATCCTGATTCCTCAATCTTCACTAAACTCCAGTGTTTCAGATTATTTTTTGAGCATACATATTGATAAGAATGATGAAAGAATGCAACCCTGACTCCCTCTATTCCTGATTCTCAGCCATGCAATGTCCCCTTGTTCTGTTCAAATGACAGCCTGTTGGTGATGTACAAGGTTTAGGAGCACAGTGAAGTGTCCTCGAATTCTCATTCTTTTCAATGGCATATCTACAGCTTGTTATGATCCAAACAGTTACATGCCTTTGTGTAGCCAATAAAATGCAAGTAAATAACATTCTGACACTTTCTGATTTCAGCCAAGAATCATCTTATGTCAGTAATGGTATTACTCATTTAATGTCTTTTTGTGATCCCATCTTGAATTTTTGGTAGCTTCTTATCAATGTACTGCTGCAACTGTTGAATTATCTTCAGAAAAATTATACTTGTATGTGATATTAATGATATTTTTGATGTTTTTATATAATTTCCATATTCTGTTGTGTCCCTTTTCTTTGGAATAGAAGCAAATATGAATCTCTTCTGGTTAATTGACCAGGTAGACGTCTTCCAAAATTTCTGGCATAGATGAATGAGTTCTTTCAGTGCTTCATAAGCTAGTTGAAACATTTCAATTGGTATTACATTAATCCCTGGAAGCTTGTTTTCAGTTAGTGCCTTCAGGGTAGCTTGAACTTCTTCCTTCAATACCATTCATTCTTGACTTTATACTACCTCTTAATGATTCAATGTAGTGATTTTGGTATAGTGACTCTTTTTTCCAT
>PVJH01017250.1:20490-48411 GCA_004026705.1 Nesogale talazaci | reverse complement strand
GTGGTGGTGGTGGTGGTGGCGGCAGTTGGGATTGGTATGGAAGTTTATAGAGTAAGCAGATTCATCCATGTTTGGTGGCATCTCAGACAGCACTCACTCTGGCCACTTCCTCTCGGAGTGGACTGTTTGCATGCATCTTTCCGCCCACCACTGCCCACCGCCCCACTGTGACCGGGCTCGCTTAGATAGGTCCACCTCTTGGCTGCAGGTGTGCACAGTTCCCGCAGGAAGGGTGGCTCAGGGCCATCACTTCGACGACGCCCCCAGTCTCTCTCAGACCAGGCCTCCCACTGCCATTGACTTGCCCTGACTTCATGCCCTGGGTTGGGTGGGGGGAGCTGTACATCATGGGGGCAGGCAGCCTCGTGCTTCTCAGGTGGACGGCAGCCCTGTGCCTAGCTCACAGGTCCTCCAGGCTCCTTATCTGTCCCCTCAGCCTGATCGATATCCCCGCTCTATCCGGGACCTCCTTTTGTGATCCAGGTGACTGCCTTTTTCTCGTGTTCAGTGAGTCCTCAGATAGATGAGAAATGATGAAGTTACCCTGATTAAGCGGATAAGACATTGGTACTTAGAAGCTGTTACTGATGCCGTTTGTTTGACTGTGTGTCTGACATTGGCTCTAGGGCAGGTTGGAAGACCGGAAGCCCTTGATGGTCTTGTTTGGAGACGTGGCCATGCACTACATACTCTCTGCCGCACAGTGAGTAGTCTCCGTTGTCTATGTGGTTTTGTCTCCAATGGGTGTGCATAAATTTCTTACCGAGATGTTGGTCATTCTGCTACAGTCACCAGTGTCTTTAGATAATGCCAGAGAGCCACTCTTCAGGAAGATCGTGTGCCAGAAATGAATTGTGGTCAATGACTTAGCAACCACTCACTTTCCCGGCTCTTCTCCCAGCCACTTCACCTCCTCGACTCTCCTGAATGCTTCCAGTGCTGACCAATCCAGGCACTGTTCTGATCTGCTGGACTGCACCTGTCCCCAGGCCGGCCTCATGCAGGTCATCAATATGCTCTCCCCGTCAATACCAGCAGTGCTGGGGTTCTTGGAAGTAACAGAACAAACTGAGGAGGGTGCCTGTGTCCATGTCCTCGTCCCTATGTGTGTCCTGTCATTGCACTCTTGGGACCTGTCAACTGTGCCAGGATGTCTGGAAAACATGAAAGCCTCTCCTGGTTTGTACCTGTGACTGGGGAGTGGAGTTGAAATGTGTGCAGTCATTATTTGGATCTGCTGCTCTCTCTCGATCCCTTCCCTTCCTTTCAGTCCCCAGGATGAAAGACGAGGGGTACAACCGAGCATCTTAAACGCTCCTACTCCCGTTTAAATGCCTGGAGGCGGCAGTGCTCTTTTGAAGGGTCCTGGTCGTGAACTGAGGGCACTGTCAGCGCTGGCTCGGGCCTTTCCTGGGTTCTGTCGGAGGCTTGCTGGCTGCCAAGGAGCCCCCTTGCTGTCTGGGCTGCAGGCAGCGTGTCACAACACAACCCACAGCCCAGGCCATCAGATTCCAGATGTTGTACAGGAATCCTGAACTCCACACCAGCGACTCTTACTTACCCTGAGCCCAGACCGTGTACATTAGACTTCGTCGCTTCCAAAGACAGCTAATGGGACTCTTAACACATTCTAGACTAAACTGTGCAAGGCAGTTCCTACCGAGAGCAATGTCCCATGCTGCCACTGCTTCCCACAGTCTGCCCAAGTCAGGTAACATTTGGCTTGTAAGCAAACCCTTTGAGCGCTGTGTCACCAGAGGTGCTCGTAGTCACGTCGGTGATTTCCACCTGTGACTGGTGTGACTCGTCCGAGATCATTGCAGGTCAGGTTTGGCCACCCAGTGAGTTGAATTACACCCCGCCCCAACACACACCAGTGAACAGACCTATTTGGAGTCTAAAACAGATAAAGGTTTGCAGACCTGACCGAATGATTTTTAAAATGGATATTTTAACAGTCATGTGTATATTATGGTTGCACAACATATATATATATATATATATATATATAGTATATATTATGAGCACAACAAACTGAAAAGACAAGCAGCAAAGACATGGTTCTATCTAATTATAATTAAGTAACAGGAGGGCAAGTCAGTCAATGACTAATGAAGCATTCAAGCTTGATAGAAGAATTCATTTTTCCTAGTGCCCATACTTTTGGAATTCCCACTCTCTTGTCCAGTGGACACTCCTGCCGTGTTCTGCGTCAGCAAGAGATGCAGTGGAAATGAACAGCATGGCTACAGCCTCCCAGGCAACAGTACACTCTGCCGGCGTGGCAGCTGCCTGCATGGCTTGACATTCTATGCAGAGACCCATAACGTGGTTCCTGCAGATGGCACAGTGGTCAGCCACGAAATCCCAAGCCCAGAGAGCTGCTGCATTCACGTCGGAGCACTTCTCGCCTGCTCTGCTGTGGGTGCCACTCGGTATCCACATCCACCACTGCTGCCCACCCACAGTCTTTTTTTTTTTTTTTTTTGGCATCACTGCTCTCCGGTGGTGGGAGTAGGAGGCCCAACCCCACTGCTGGAATTGAACCTTTGTCCCAGTGGGCCGCAGTCCCGCGCACAACCACTATGCCACCGGGGCTCAGCCCCACCCACAGTCTTATCTTTAACACACTACTGTGTTGGTGGTGAAGGAATGGTTTACATGCTCTCCCACCCATCTCTAGGTTGTCCCTATGAATCAGCAGGTACTTTTTTGTGCATCCTAATGTATAAGCATCTGTGGTCTTTTATGTGGTGATAATCAGAGCTCACATTAGCATCGCCAGACTCCCAAGGGCTGTATAAGGAAGGCCTAGAGGGAGAATATCTCCTGAGGTTCGACATGGCAGTCTTTCAGTGTCTGGTTGTGACCTTCGCATTCTGCTTTGTGCTTGGTTGTCTGGTTGGGTCTTTAACTTGAAATACGTACTGAAATTTGAATGCTGAGGTACAAACCACATGGGAGCACATTGAACGGGAAGCTTTTGGTTCTCTTGATATCGGACTAATCAGACTAATCTCACTCTT
This sequence comes from Nesogale talazaci, assembly GCA_004026705.1. NCBI lineage: Eukaryota > Metazoa > Chordata > Mammalia > Afrosoricida > Tenrecidae > Nesogale > Nesogale talazaci. The sequence continues at coordinate 45,385 of PVJH01017250.1, read as the reverse complement.
ACCTTACAGAACTGCTGACGGAGGAGGCCTGGTAGAAAAACACTACGTCTTCCTGAAGAGGCTCTGTCAGGTGCTGTGTGCTCTGGGCAATCAGCTGTGTGCCCTGCTGGTGAGCGCTTCTTTCTGGGAGCTTCGGGGACATCGGGAGAGAACAATTAGAAAGCGGTGTTTGCATCCAGGGTGACCGATGCCATTCATTTTAGTTTGATGAGGGAGTACACTTCAGATTTTTTTTTGGGGGGGGGGGCATCACTGCTCTCCGGTGGTGGGAGTAGGAGGCCCAGCCCCACTGCTGGAATTGAACCTCCGTCCCAGTGGGCCGCAGTCCCGCGCACAACCACTACGCCACTGGGGCTCAGCCCCACTACAGATTTTATCAGATGTTTCTATGGGTTCAGTTGTTTTAATGTAGTAGGGATTACGTGATGTAAGTTTCTTTCACGGGTCAGTTTTTAATGTTGTCAAAAGGAAACATCAATGTTGGGTCTCCTGTGAACTGTTTGACTTATAGAACATTAGTCTGCCAAGTACCTGGCCCTTTTAAATCCTCTTGAACCGTGAAACCGCTTGAATGAAGAAGCATTTTCCCAATAACTTCAGGCTTTTTGCCTGGAAGGATGTTTAACAGTTTTAAAAGCTGAGTCTACTTCCTTAGCGCAACAACACTTTGTTCTATTAAACTGGTTTTCCATGGTGCTCACTTCCCGACATAATCACTGAAGACAAAGCGCATAAGACAAAGTGCATAAGCAAACGTGGTGAAGAAGCTGATGGTGCCTGGCTATCAAAAGATACAGTGTCTTGAGTCTTAAAGACTTGAAGATAAACAAGTGGCCATCTAGCTCAGAAGCAACAAAGCCCACATGGAGGAAGCACACCAGCCTGTATGATCACACAAGGTGCCAAAGGGATCAGGTATCAGGCATCAAAGAACAAAAAAATCATATCATTGTGTGCCCAACTTCCCGATACGATCACTGAAGACAGATATGTGTATAAGCAAATGTGGTGAAGAAAGTTGACAGTGCCCGACTATCAAGTGTCTGGGTTCTTAGAGGCTTAAAGGTTAACAAGTAGCCATCTAGCTCAGAAGCAACAAAGTCCACCGGGAAGTGTCGATAGGATCAGGTATCAGACATCAAAAAACAAAATTGTGAATTCATGGGGGGTGTGGAGTGGAGACCCAAAGCCCATCTGTAGGCAACTGGACATCCCCTTACAGAAGGGTCACAGAGGAGACAAGCCAGTCAGGGTGCAATGTAGCAATGATGAAACATACAACTTTCCTCAGTTCCTAAATGTTTCTCCCTCCTCATCCCACCCCCACCCCCTGCCAATCATGGTATCTATTCTGCCTTACAGATCCAGTTAGACCAGAGGATTTATACTTTTACAGATAGGGAATGGAAATGCAGAGAATTTGGACAGATATCCCTTCAGGACCAGTTGTGAAAGTAGCAGTACCAGGAGGGTAGAGGGAGGATGGAGAATAGGGGGGAACCGATTACAGGGATCTACATATAGCCTCTTTCTGGAGGAACGGACAATAGAAAAGTGGGTGAAGGGGAGACATCAGACAGTGTGAGATGTGACAAAATAATAATAATTTATAAATTATCAAGGACTTGTGAAGAAGGGAGAAATGGGTAGAGGGGGAAAAATGAGCTGATTCCAAAGACTCAAGTGGAAAGCAAATGTTTTAAGAATGATGATGGCAACAGATATACAAATGTGCTTAACACAATGCATGTGTGTATGGATTGTGATAAGAGCTATATAAGCCTCCAATTTTTTTTGGGGGGGGGGGGGCATCACAGCTCTCCGGTGGTGGGAGTAGGAGGCCCAGCCCCACTGCTGGAATTGAAGCTCCATCCCAGTGGCCCGCAGTCCTGCGCACAACCACTACACCACCGGGGCTCAGCCCTAAGCCTCCAATTTTTTTAAAAAGTTTGTTTAGAAAATGATGGCACCATATATATAAATATGCTTGATACAATTGATGTATGCAATGTAATGAGAGCTGTAAGAGCCTCAAATAAAATTATTATTTTAGTTTTTTGGTTTGTTTTTTTTTTTTTTTTTTAGTTTTTTAGGCATCACTGTCCTCTGGTGGTGGGAGTAGGAGGCCCAGCCTTTGCCCCTGTGCACTGGAATTGAACCTCTATCCCAGTGGACTGCAGTCCTATGCACAACCACTACGCCACCTGGGCTCAGCCAAATTTTTTTTTTTGTGGGGAGGGGGGGCGGGCATCATTGTTGTCCGGTGGTGGGAGTAGGAGGCCCAGCCCCACTGCTGGAATTGAGCCTCCGTCCCAGTGGGCCGCAGTCCCGCGCACAACCACTACGCCGCCGGGGCTCAGCCGTAATTATTATTATTATTTTCAAAAAGCCGAGTCATAGGTACAAACATTGGGATTTCATGTCTCCTATTTTGAGAGTCTATAAAAAGGCTGTGTTTCTAATGGATGATCCACAGCGATTCTCTAAGGGCATAGAGAGGTTTTCTTTTAGATTTCCAACCAAAAACAGTATTCTTTTTCAATTTACTACTTAGGCACATAATGGGTGTTGATGATTGAGGCAATAAGTTGGATAGCCCTTGAAATGATGCCTGCCTCTGACCAAGAAGATGTGTTTACATTTCTCCTGCTCCCCTCCCTCCACACAAAAACCTCATTAATGTAACTTTTTTTTTTCTTCCCACAGGGGGGAGAGTCTGATGTAAAGACTCCAGCAAACTTTGGAAAATATCTAGAGTCTTTTCTTGCCTTCACAATCCATCCGAGTCAGGTAACGTGTCTGGGTCTGTGAGCCAAATTCACGCACTGAGATCGATAGCGGTACACTTACGGTTCCGAGAAGCAACCCCAAACCCACTCGCATCGGCTCAGAGACCACGTAGAACAGAGTAGAAAAGCTCCTTTTATTTATTTTGGGGGGGGGGGGGCGCATTACTGCCCTCTGATGGTCGTGGCAGCTATCCAGCGCTGCTCCTGAGAGGCGCCACTGGATTTGAACTGCCAAGCCCTAGGGTCGCAATTCCGCACTCAACCACTTACGCCCCCGGGGCTCAGCTCCAAACAGCTCCTTTTAATAAGTTGATCTCACTGTTAGGGATTCTGAGACTTTAAAATGTTATGAGAGCAAACAGCCTTCCTCTCCTTCCTGGTGGAAGCAACCTGGTCCTTTGCCTGCAGTGCCACCAGCACTCCTGAGAACCCCGCCCACACTCCGGGAATTGCACCCGACTCCCCCACAGCCGGCCTTAATATGATGCACATCATCATGAATGAGCATTTACAGTCACAGGGGTTGGGGTGACAAAATATATGGATGGTGGGCCTGGGGCCTGATCACTGTCAACCTCAGTAATTATCTTGGTTAGATAGAATGCAGATCTTCACGCTGAAGTATTTTGTTTGTTGTTCGTTTTTTTTCCCTTCAGTTTCTACGTTCTTCAACTCAGATGACTTGGGGAGCCCTGTTTAGACATGAGGTCCTGTCCCGTGATGCATTGCTGTTAGCAATAATACCAAAATATCTCCGCGCTTCGATGACTAACTTGCTGAAGGTATGCAGTGGGGGTCTCGACATGTGGAGTGCAGCCAGCACGTAGAACTGACAGCATCTTTGGCAGCCCATCCAGCCTTAGTCGCCAAGAGGACCTGCCATGGGTGTGCTGTTCTCCCAGTCTTTGGGGAGCAGGTGGTCCGTGCTGCTTCTGACGAGTACTCTTGTATTTCAGAACCACTTGTCTGAGAGAGCATTGGTAGAATTCTTCAGTTTCTTCATCTCTAGCTCTAGTGGTTGGTGCACAAGTTTGAATAATAGTTGTATTGACTGCATTTCCTTGTTTTGGATAACTATTATCCCATCACAGACAGCGTTGTACCTCAAGATCAATTTTGAAATGCCCTTTTTGACAATGCTATGCCATTCCTCTTGAAACCATCGTTCCTGTCATTGTAAGTTAAGATTTTCTATTCAAAAAGTTGGCCACAGCCAACTCATTTCAGCTCACTAATACTCAGAATATCAATCTTTATATGTTCCATTTCAATTTTGTTTGTTGTTGTTGTTGTTGTTTTCATCACTGCCCTGGTGGAGTAGGAAGCCCACCCTTGCTCCTGGAGAGCTGCTGCTGGGTTTGAACTGTCAACCCTGTGGGCTGCAGACCCACACACTCCATTTCAATTTTGACAACTTCACATTTTCCTAGATCCATACTCTGCACATTCTGAGTTCCTGATGATTAAGTCACACTTGCCGCCATCTCTCCTCGTTTCGAGTTGTGCCCCAGCAGCCAGGGGGTCCTGAAGGCACGGCGCCATCTGTCTTGTCCAGGTCGAAGACCGCTCACCCTCGTTGTCCTTTGAGGGGCGGGCTCATCTCCTGCTACAGTCTCTGAACACGTCCTGCTTCTGTCCCTACTTTTTCGGTATCTTACGATAGGGCCGTGCTCTCCGTCAGGCTTCCAATGACCGCTCCATCGTGCTCCTGCAGAGCCTGCACAGGGTTCAAGAGGCAGTTGTACAAACAGAACGAGGTGGTTTAAAGCACAGAAGGATGTGTGTCAGGGTTGTGTCTATGCTGAGCAAATCAACAGGAGCTGGATTCTATGAAGAAGAGAAGTTAGCATTAGGATCGAAAGGTTTACTAACCTACAATACGCAAATGACATACTCTTGCTTGGTGAGAGTGAGGAGGACGTCACACACTTGCTGATGAAGTTCAAGAATTGCAGTCTTCTAAATGGATTACAACTTGTGTGCTATTTGTGAAAAAGTCTCCACAAATTGGCCAGTAGATGATGTGATGAATCGGGGAAAAGAAGACTGAAGTTGTCAGATTGCCTCTTGGCTTGGATCTCCAATCAGTTGTCCTGGAAGCAGCCGTCAAGAGATGAGATGACACGTTGCAGTGGGTAACCCTGCTGCACACGACCACTTCACGTTTTGAAAAGTAAGGATGTTTCTGTGAGGGCTAGGGTGTGGCTGACCCCAGACATTGTATTTCTAGCCACCACATGTACATAGAAGTTCGACATTGAATAAGGAAGACTGAAGAAGCTTTGATGCATTTGAATTGTGCTGATGAAGACTATCGAAAATAGTTTGGACTCCCACCCAACCCCACCCCCCAAGAAAAAAAGTGTCTAGAAGAGGTACAACCAAGATGTTCCGTGGAGACATTGTCCCGTGTGCTGTTGACATGTTTTGAGTCCCTGGAGAAGGCCATCGTGCTGGGCAAAGTGGAAGGACAGCAACCCAGTGGGAGATTGTCGACAAGACTGATGGATCAAGTGGCTGCACCAGGCGTTGGATGCGTGAGTTGTTCCTCTGTTGTACAAAAGGGTGCTGTGAGTCGAATCGACTGCAGCATGAGACAACAGTATGAAGGAGCTGTCAAAAGCTGCTGGAAAATCCCATGACCTTGTGTTTCCCAGTTGCTCTTTGCCACAACTCCTGAAGCCTTTGCAAAGTCCGAGAGTGAAGGCCGTCCAGGAGCACTCTTCTTTGCACAGTAATTCCCCTGGAAAACAGCACACCGCGTTGTAGTTCTCTGCCCAGCGGCTCATAACTTTTTGAATGGAACATACCAAGTCCTTCATGTTTATTCCTCGAGTGTAACTGGTCGTGACACAAATGGGAAACTGTCTCTCATCTGCTGCTCTCAGGAATATTGAGCTGGGAGCAAAGTGTGGACTTGGAGTCAGGCCTCCTTGGCTATTGAAGCTCTCATGCAAACCCCTGACCCTGAAAGCTCAAGGTGCTTAGACTCCTGTTTACGCCAACCCCTTTCTCTTTCTAGATGGGCTTTCCTTCTAAAACCGACAGTCCCAGCTGCGAGTACTCCAGATATGATTTTGACAGTGATGAGGACTTCAACGCCTTCTTCAACTGTGAGTAACCCGAAGGTCCTCCCACAAACAGCTCAGAGGGGTCGCTAGGGTCATGAGTCCTGATGCACGCCCCAGGTTTCTTACACTGCACACCCTAGCTCCCTCCCGTCAGGTTGACGCACCACATCTGCGCGCAGAGTAGAACCGCCCTGCGCATTCCCGAGCTGGCAGCAGAAAACCTCCTCATGCCCCTGTGGAGTTGGGGAACTGAGCCAGCGGCCCTGTGGTTAGCAGCCCAAAGCCTCAGCCCTCGCAGCACCAGTGCCTCCTTGGTTACCTGTCAGTGGCCCCAGTCTAGATGGCAGCTGCCCGTAGCAGCGCCACCTTCCCTGGACTTCCGACACGTGCCCACGCTCTTCTGGACATTTCTGCTCAGGGATTGTCACAGGACCTAAGGCACTCTTAAATTCTCTTCCAATCAAAGGATTAAAGCCACCTGTCTTTCGGTTCTGTTTTTTAAAAAAGAGGAAAGCTCCACTGCATCCTGCTGTCTTAATTCTGTTACTTTTTTTTCTATAGCCTTAATCACCACCTTTTGTATATTCACTTGTTCACCAATGGCATCATTCAGGGATGTTCTGATGGTCATCGAGTTGTGCAGCCCTCCCCACACTGAGTTTTAGAACATTTCCATCCACAGAGAAAAGCCCTGGCCCAACAGCCGTCATTCTGATTTTCCTCATGCCAACACGCGAGTCTCCAACTCTTTGACCCCCTCTGAGCTGTGTCCTGTCTCTGTGTTGGCTGCTGCTGGCCCTTCCTGTCACTGGACCTGGTTCCCGTCAGCGGTCTCTTGTGACCGCCTCTCTTTCCTTGCTGTTTTCGAGAGACCTCCTGTGAGCACGGACCAGTGCATCCCACTGCAACGATGACTTTCTCTGTCCATTCATCAGTGGAACGTTTGGGGGTTACTTCTACTTTGGGGCTATTACAAGTGACACCTCTATGAACATTGATGCACAAGTTTTTGTGGGGGAAAGGGTGGATTTAATGTTGCTTGCGATGTACTCCCAAACTATTTGCTACAGCAGCTACCCCCCGTTTTTTTCTCTTCCTCTCAACTTCACTTTGCATTCCATCAGAGTGGAGCAGAGGGCAACAGTAGTTTGCCACGTAAGAGGCTTGAGCTGGGAGGGGAGTTTGTAGATGGTTTGCTTGCTTGCGTGCTTCTTTAACTGTTTTTTAACTCAGCGAAGCGCTATTGTGCGTCTAGTATGTTCCCAGCACAGGCCGATGGGACCGTTTTCTTCTCGCCTTTTCTTCTGGCATGAGAGAGGCACAAACACTTGGCACCTGTCACGTGCCGCTCTTGATTCACGCCCTTTTTGCTTGGCAGCCTCCCGGGCCCAACAAGGAGAGGTGATGAGGTTGGCGTGTCGTTTGGATCCCAAGACTAGTTTCCAGATGGCTGGGGAGTGGCTGAAGTACCAGCTCTCGACCTCGGTGGATGCTGGGCCCGTGAACGGTAAACGTTTGCATTGCTACAGATCAAAACTGCTTGTTTTCTTTTCCACCAAACTCAGGTCTTCGTTGTTTTTGTTACTTACTCCAGTGACTATCTTGAGCAATTTCAATGTAACGTTTTTGAACTTTTCAGCCAAATTCTTGTTCAGGAAGGATCACAGCCAAGCAGGGCAGTATAATTTGAGACGTTTGGGAAAGGCTGCTTATTTGTAAACTCCCAGTATTCCCCTCTGCCCACACATGTAGGCCAGGTGTCTTCTCTCTTGTCTTTTTTTTTTTTCCCTCTCCTATCTTCTTACCCCGTGCTATGGGTGATGGAGTGAACACCATGAGACCTGCCGTGCAGCTGTTGAGACTGCTCGGAGGGCCCAGACGTCGAGCCGTTTTGAAATTTTGCGGAGGCACAGTTGTGTGATACCTTTAAGAAGCCAGGGAGTGGCATCATTATCTGGAAGCACGAACAGCAATTCGTGAACTATTGTGCCGTGTGGTTGGAGTCGTAGGCTCTGGTGGTATTTGTGAACTTAGAGGATGACACCGTCTGGTAACACTGACCAGGGCCGGAATGTTACTGGATGTGCAGCAGCTTTTTGTATCTTGTACCGATTTCTTGTTGGAATGCTTTTAAGATTCTCGTTATTATTAGGTCCCCTTGAGCCCAGCTCCCCTGCCCTATGTAGTGCTGCCCTGTGGGAGTGGGGAGGCTTGTAGGCTGCAGTCTGGGAGCAGAACCCCTGCGTGCCCTCAGGCTGCCCCTTTTCGGTTAGCACCCGGCCATGACCATCACACCACCAGGTTTGTGTGGGCGGTGCTCACACACTGGGTTCTCCCGACGATTTTACACCCAAGACCCTCAGAGGTGAACTCAGGTAACAGTGATCAGCGCTGGAGGCTGGATAAGGAACTCTTCTGTCTTCAGCATGCATGCTCTTTGTATGGTTTTTTGTTTGGTTTGGTTTTGTTTTTTTAAACTGGAATAAAAGAAGCTAAATCACCCTATTCACCTGTGAAATCACCAAGTGGCCTCTGCGGCCCCAACTATCTTTGTTCTGTGATCCTGCAGAGGGGGAGAGAGAGAGAGAGCGAGAGAGCCAGAGCGCGTGTTTTAAAGCCCTGTCTCCTGCAGCTGGCACTGTCGACGGCAACCTCTGCTCCATCTTCTCACCTTCGTTCGTGCAGTGGGAAGCCATGACCTTCTTTTTGGAATGTGTGATCAACCAGATGTTTCGGACCCTCGAGAAAGAAGTAAGTAACTCTTCTTCCTGCTGATTGCATAAAGGTTGTGATTTTTTTTTTTAAGTTAGCAGGAAAATAGAAAGACCTATTAAAACAAGACTTTATAGAAACGGAAACTGAGCCTCTGAGTGGTTGAAGACATACCCAAGTTCAGATAACCCATAAAGAGCAGAGCTGGGATCTCAACTTGGATCTCTCTCACTCAACTCTAAAGGCTGCAATATCTGGTACCCATTTTCAAGGATGGTAATATGAGTCAACGGGCTCCTGAATAAGGTGACTTGTGCTGGGAAGACGCTGTTCGAAATCTTAATTTGGAAAAACTTAAGCGCTCAGTAAGGGACAGAGTAGTTAAGTAAGCTAGTCAGTATCCCTCTCCTCCTTCAATAATGCTAAGTCCATACCTCTTGGTTTGGGTTTTGGTTTTTGTACTCTTATTAGTAGCGCTTATTGTCGCTCTGATGTAGCTACAATATTTGGAAAACAGCATATGCCAGCTTAACTGTGTTGATCTGCTTAAAATAGTGGTTCTCACAGCACCCTGGGTGATGGTATTTTGGCATATGCTAGCGTGACTTGTAGAAGCAGGCTCTTGTTCTTAACTAAGATAGGGGACACATAGTGTGCTTTTCACGAGAATAGCACTTTACCTGATTTGGTATTCACCTAGTTTGTTACTTCAGCACTAGAAAGAGACTGTTGGAAAAGTAGTCAAAGAACCTGATGGGCTCGTGTATTGAAGAGAAGCTAGCGAGGTGCATAAGCAGGGAGGAAATTCATTTTTGTTAGTAATCAAAGAAATGCACATTAAATAAGCTCAGTTTTAAAAATCATTTTGAGGACTCATACAACTCTTTTTTTTTTTTGGGGGGGGGGGGCATCACTGCTCTCCGGTGGTGGGAGTAGGACATACAACTCTTATCACAATCAATACATACATCTATTGTATGCAGACCACATTTGCACATTTGTTGCCGCCTCATTCTAGAAACATCCTCCTTCTACTTAAGCTTTTGGTATCAGTTCATTTTCCCTCTCCCTCCCCACGCCTCCTCCCACATGAACCCTTGATGATTTACAAGTTAACATAATTTTGTCATAACATACATTGCCTAATGAAGCTCATTTTTAACCTGCTCGATAAGTGAAGGTTTTAGGGGTTGATAGTGACTGTCACTGAGCGTGGCGGGGCCAGGGCACGGGTGGGCAGAGGATTGACATCCTGTTAGAGCAGAAGAGTAACTTAACTTAGAAATCTTAGAAATCCATGACTTTGGACCCATTAAATCCAGTCATCTCCAAAGTTTGTGCTTCGTAGCCAAATGACATAAGTGAAAATGTAAGAGCTCCCCTCCCCCTTCTCCCCCAAAGGGGAAAAAGCAGTGTGTATGTTAGCGTTACTGCGAGTGGTAAAGCCCTGCAAATGTTCTCTGTTCCGGGAGTAGAGAGTGCCACAGTTCTCGTGTGGCACTTGGCAGCACTGTTGATGCGCCTTCTCCACAGTGGGCTAACAGTTTGAACTGTAAAGGGTGTGCATTTACGAAGGAAAGACACTAAAGGGACGTAAGCAGGCCGACGTGGGCACTGCGCTGCGCTGTGCTGCATGGTGGCACCGGTGGCAGTTGCCTTTCCTGTCTCTTTGCAGGAAGTTCCTGTTACTGAAGGGATGGAGCTGCTGCAGATGGTCCTGAACTTTGACACCAAGGATCCCCTCATCCTGTCCTGTGTCCTCACGAATGTCTCGGCCCTCTTTCCCTTTGTCACCTACAGACCAGAGTTCCTGCCCCAGGTCTTCTCCAAGGTAAGCTCTGCCCGCTTCGTACACATGAGCCAGCCTTTCTCACTGCTGTTGAAAGTGCGTGGTGGTAGGCAGGCTAGTCCACTGTTAGTCATTGGCTGCTTCCTGTGGTCCGGCTGTGGGGCAAGAGCAAAGGCATGTAGACAGATGCCGTTCCCACATGGCATTGCATTGACTAAACCTGAGAACCGTTGCTGAGAGAGACAATTCCTGAGGCAAACTGGAGTGACCAGAGTGGCCGTGAGAAGGGGTGTGGTGTGGGGGTAGGAGATGAGAAGCCACTGGAACACAAGACAGAAGCCATCAAGAGACGCTGCTTCGGAAGTTGGGCCGTTGACAAGAGAATTGGCTTGACTTTTCAAAATGCCAGTGTCATGGGAGATCCGGCAGAGGACTGTTGGAGATTTAAAAGCACCGAAGACAACTATCAACTTGACTATTCTGATTTAGGGGGGAACTATGTTGAAAACATCCTTTGTACCAGGGCAGAGATGCCACGCACAAAAACTAAAAAAACTTCCTTTGGGCCGTGGAGTAGTGTGTACCCAGAGTGACTTTTACACGAGACTGGGTTGATTTTGAACTGGGGCGGTGATTGCTGGACCTGGCACTCATACCGCACTGGCCTAAAGCAAAAGTGTGTGGGGCAGGTGCTGGGTGGCAGACCCTCCAGGGTGGGCGGGATAGAAGTCTGTTGGGTGTGATTGAAGCTCCTTGTGCAGCAGCAAGTGTTCGCTGAGCACACACTGAACGGAGGCCGTGGGTGGACCTAGCAGGTCTAGGGAGGAGCACCAAGAAGCATGTTGGCATGCCAGGTAGCGGGAAGCCAAGGTGTTGAGAGGCAAGGCTCGCTGTCAGCTTGGGAGGGGACTTACGAGTGGGAGGATGGTATGGCTGGCTTCTGGCTTCCAGCTTGTGTGGTGTAGGAGCGTGATGTGACCCCCACCTGGTGAGACTCATGGCTCAGGTGGAGTAGAGGGTGCTTGGGTTCAGAAGACCTGTGTAGGACAGGTGCAGGGCGATGGCCAAGCAAAGTGGCCACAGATCGGTCAGGGAGCCCTGCGGGTCCCCATTGGTCAGTGGGTGCAGCCCCAAAGGAACGAGAGAGGTGGTCAGAGAAGTGCACGGTGTGGCATCCGAGGCCAGTGGCTTCAGGACGATGGGCTTCTCCAGTGCAGTGCAGAGCCTCTTAACCCAGACCGGGGAGGGACTTCCTTTTGGGAGATCCCCACTGAGCTGGGCGCCTTCCTCGTGGCCAGGGCAAACGCCAGGTCGCTAAGGACTGAATGTGAGGCTTGAAGATGGGGTCAGAGAGAGTGGTTAACACAAAATGGAGGGGAGGCAGGCTTCACGGTAGCTGAGAGTCTGAGGGGTGATGTGGCTTGTTCTGGGATTCTGTTGCCTTCTTTCTAAACTGACGAGAGCTTTGTGAGCCTCAAAGCTCTGTAAAGATACCTGTCACCACGAACGTTGGGACCTGAGCGCACTCACGGAACGCCCTTTGTGTTTCCATGTTGACAAGAATGCCCTTGTGGGTTCTCTGTTGCAAATTGTATCGCTACTGCTGGAAAAGTAAAAGTGCCGTTGGTTCTGATGGGCTCCCCTTTTCTCCTTCCCCTTAGCTGTTTTCAGCTGTCACGTTTGAAAGTGTGGAAGACAGTAAGGTAAGCTCACTGTGGCCATCAAGAGCTCCTGGAGGGCACACCTGCGGTGCCTGACCCTTCCTCGGGCTCTGTACAGTGGAGGGGCGTTTGGCAAAGGCCAGGGGCCCTCAGAACCGTGTCCAACTCCAGCCTCTGCCGCCGAGGCTTGGATGGCACAGCCCAGAAGGCTCCGAGGGAGGGGCTCACTGCTGATGCTTCTCTTTCTGGTGGTTTTCTCTGCCTTGCCGGGGGGCTGTCCTCTCCAGAGAATTGACCCACAGCTCTGGAGATGTGCTTGCCCGTAAATACGCTTTGCCCAAAATGTAGCCGTAGGCTGAAAAGAAGGAGTGTGGACCCATGCCGACTGTGAACGTCAGTCGGTTCCACTCTGCACTTGTGGAAGGCAGCATCCCGAGGCCCTAGGCAGCCCCGTCGGCGGGTGTTTCTGAAGTGCCCGTGTCTTTGTTGCCCTGCTCCCCGCAGCCGCCGCGGACCCGGGCGGTGAGGAACGTGCGGAGGCACGCCTGCTCGTCCATCATCAAGATGTGCCGGGACTACCCCCCGCTCGTGCTGGTGAGCTGCAGCCCCCTCCGCAGCCCCGGCCGCTCCCCGGGGTCCCTTCTCCCTGGCTTCAGCACCTCCCCCCCCATGACAACTCCCTGCCCAGAAACGTCGAGGACTAGCCTCTTGAAGGTGGGGTCTTTGCCTCCCTTCCTTCCTAATGTGGCTGAAAAATGCAACCACACGTCTCCCTTCAACATGAGCCATTCTCTGGGGGAGACTGGTTTTCTCCGTGAGCATACGATCCTTTAGTGGAGTGTGTGATGTTTTTTTACCACCTCGGTAAGAGAGAAACCACATTCAACCTGGTTTGGGGATTTTGGTAAGAAATTTTACATTCCTACAGACCACAAATTAGCCTGAAATCCCCACGCTGACATCACAGAAGGTGTTCGCCGCTACAGCAGTAGAAAACAAACAGATCTTTGCCCGTAAAGGACCTGGAAAAGCGAGCATTGAACAAGGTCATGGTTGTCACAATTGTAGGGTGAATTGTGGTCACCCAGGTCTTCCAGACAGTGACCACCTTCTGTCCAAATTGCCTATCACCCCTAGAGGAGAATGCGGTGACTAAGCCTGACCTCCCTCCCGGGAACATGTGGGTGCTCTCCGCCTCCACGGGCTCCCCCCTCCCGTCATCCGCCTGCCACCAACCCTGCCTCTCTCCTCTGTGGTCCGCAGCCCAACTTTGACACACTTTATAGCCACGTGAAGCAGCTCTTCGCCAACGAGCTGCTCCTGACCCAGATGGAGAAGTGTGCCCTCATGGAGGCCCTCGTTCTCGCGAGCAACCAGTTCAAGAGCTACGAGCGGCAGAAGGCCTTCTTAGAGGAGCTGATGGCGCCGGTGGCCCGCATCTGGCTTTCTGAAGACATGCACAGGTAGACATGCGTAGTCTGTCCGTGGGCGCAGTGAGGGTACCGAGGTCCATTTCTGCCCATCGGGATTCCTGAAGTTCTCTGTAACTGACCCTGAAAAGGCCCCGCCTCACAGGGGGTGGCGGAGAGGGATGAGTGTGGCTCAAGAGAAGACCACGGACGAGCGAATGGACCAGCACCCGGACTGGAGAAGGCTGCAGACTGCCGGGCACTGTACCAGTTGTCTTCCACTTTCACAAGTGTGGAATCTTTTTTTTTTTTTTTGGCATCACTGCCCTCTGGTGGTGGGAGTAGGAGGCCCAGCCTTGCTGCTGGATTTGAACCACCAACCCAGTGGGCCGCAGTCCCACACACAACCACTACACCACCGGGGCTCAGCCTAATCTTTTTAATTCTTAAAGTGCTGCTAGGAACATTCGGTGGTGGAGGCAGGAAGTTGCAGCTTTCAACAAAAGACAGCTAGCAGCTGTGTGACCTTCTCCGGGTATCGCTAGAGAAGCATGCCCGCTTCGTGCCTGTGGAGGAAGTGGTCCTCCCTCAACAGTGTGCATGTCCCCCTGCAGAGTGCTGGCAGATGCTGACTCTTTCCTGGCCTTTGTGGGCGCCGATCGGAAAAGCTGTGACACAGACCTGGAGGATCCTTGTGGCCTGAACCGAGCTCGGGTGAGTGAGCCCCTGCAGGGACGGGTGGCGATTTGGTGAGTGTTTGTCGTGGGTTCTTTTTTCTCTGCTGGTGAGAGAAGACTAGATGTCCACTTCCTCGAGCTGCCTATTTTCCTCCTGTGGACTTGAGTTGCCGCGCTGGTTCCCCCCACAGAGCGAATGATGTTGTTTATGAAGGCATTAGTGAGGGGGTAACCCCCAAACAACAGAATTTTTTTTCTCAAAGCTATGTATTTAAATATTTTTACAAAGCACCCTTGTCACCTTCAGACTACTCTCCATTACACTTAATACATTTGTCAAATCTGCAATTTCATGTTTGAAATCTGTTTGGATGGCTGACAGCATACCTCCCTCGTTTTTTCCTCATCTCTTCTAAGTCATCAAACAAAATTTCACAGCCTCACCCTATTCCCTTAAATTGGTTTAAACAAAACTAGTTTTTTGAAAAAATTCACTGTGACCTTTCCAGAGAACCTTTAGGCAACGCCACTGAGTGCACTAACTCAGAGGAAGTTGCTCAAAACTCTGTGCTTGCCTAGCAAGCAAAATGCGTACTACAAAAGCTGTACCCAGGCTGAGCCCCGGTGGCACAGTGGTTGTGTGCGGGACTGCAGGCCACTGGGTTGGCAGTTCAAATCAAGCAGCAGCTCTCCAGGAGCAAGACTGAGCATCTTATTCCCACCATAGGGCAGTGATGCAGTGACGCGCCCCCCCCCCCCCCAAAAAAAAAAAAAAAAAAAAGCTCCACTCAGCAGAGATTGTCCCCTGGTTTCTTGTTTCTGTTTTTGGGGGTTATCCCTCATTTCTGGCATTGCTGTTCCTAAGGTACCATCACGTCAGATTTCTCACTCCTGGAGTCCAGGCACTCCCTAGGGTTTTCTTGTCTGTAGTCTACTGACGTGCTTCACCCATCTGTCTCCCCCAGAGTGCTGGGTGGATTCAAACCACCAACCTACCGGTGAGCAGCTGAGGGCTTCACTGGGCCTCTGTTTCAGATCCCTAGATCGCTCTGACGAATGAGGGTGTCCTAGGGAAATAGGTCAGAGATTGGTTAGCAGGGTGGAATCCCTTGCTCCCTGGCATTTTAAGTCCTGCAAACCTGATGGTGCGGTACTTTGCTATTCAAATACACTTTGTTCCTGGCTCCATTATGCCAAAAGTCACCTTAGTTAACCAGCAACTGCTAGGTCCGTTGCAGAGCGCCTTGGGCAGTGGGACGGGGTTCTTAAGAGCCTAGCTAGAGGGTGCCAGGTGGCTGAGCCGCCTCCTTGTCCAAGATCCAAGCTGACTCAGTGATGATTCCGCCACAGCGAAGGCACAGCCACACTTCCCTGCTGAGGATCAGCGTCCTGTGGAGTGGAGAATTCATGACAGGGTCCTGTTGTGAGCAGGACCTCTCCTTAGGGACTTGACCCCATGAGGGCAAAAGTCGAGGGATCTTCCCTTCCCTCCAGCCTCCTCATTGCTGTTGCCACTGCCCCGTAGATCGGAAAGCAGCCTGGCTTTCACCTCTCCCTTTGTGCTTACCTTCCCTTTTGCCCTTTTTCTCAGATACGCTTTTGTGTGTATAGCATGCTGGGCGTCATAAAGCGAACCTGCTGGCCCAGCGACTTAGAAGAGGCCAAAGCTGGGGGCTTTGTGGTGGGTTATGCACCCAGCGGAAATCCAATCTTCCGGAACCCCTGCACAGAGCAAATTCTGAAACTTCTTGACAATTTGCTTGCCCTTATCAGGTGAGTCACAGTCATGGTTTTTATCTGCTGGTGGTTGCTCTCCAATCGGAGCGGTAGTAGCGGGGAGTGGATCTTGCTTCTCCCCAGAAGTGAGCTTTTTTAAAGATAACAAACATCAGCCCTCTCTCTCTCGTACATGCCTTGTTCCCTATGGATGTAGACTCCAGGAGGGGAATCCAAATGACTTTTTAAATTTGAGCCTCTCCCAGGCTCTTCCCCTGCTTTCTTCTATTTGATACTCTGGTGTGAACTTCATTTGCCTGAGTTTCTGTCAGGAAAAGGAATCCTTCCTTGGGAGCATGGCAAGTACTTTCAGGATGGTGCTTCTTTGGGTGTTATTCAAATGCACCAGTCAGAGTCCATCGACAAAGTCCCTGGTCTCCAGTGAACCACACATCTCCCGGCCAAATGCGCCAAAGGAGAGGAGTGAGAATTGCCATCGTTCAGTTCAGTTTCCCGCGTCTTTGCTTCTCCAAGTACAGTCCTCAGGCCACCAGGACGAGCGGTCCACCGAGAATCTGTTTGAAAGGCAAAATCCAGGCCCTAATTCAGGCCCTTGAAATCATCATCTTCATTTCACTTCCAAGTGTTCTTATTAGATGCTGGGATTCTATGTTAGTCCGGGTAAACTAGAGAAACAAATCCATAGACACGCATATGGATATAAGGAAAATGTTTATATACAAGAGGAATGGGACATTAAGAAAGCAACCCATCCCAGTCCAGCTCAAAGTCATAAGTCCAATATTAGCCCATATGTCCAATACCAGTCTATAAAGTCTCCTTCCGACTCACAAAGTCACAGGTCAGTGGGTGCAGAGTCCCAGCGCTGGCAGGGGTCTCCCCAGGGCTCCTCGCTTCCAGGGCTCAGCGTCCATCAACAGTATCCAGTGGAGGTAGAAGCAACTCAGCGCTGTCAGGCATCTCCACGTGGCTTCTCCAGCTTTAGAGATCTCGTTCCATCAGGGTACAGCCGTGTCACTTCTCCTCTGGCTCCTTCAGTTCCTCAGACGCTGCCATCTTTTCCATAGTTCATCGTCTCTAAGACTAACTCCCAACAACTGGGGAGATAGGTTCTCTTCTCCATGAGGGAAATATCCTGAGATTTCCCAGAAGTCTCAGGAGAAAGCCATGCCCACACGGAGGCCTCATTGGCTACTCAGTGGCTACCTCCAGATTAACAGGTTAGACTCCACCCCTACATCTCAATCATGAAATTAACATAAGCACATGACTGCCACAGATTTACTGTTCTAGATCCCCTGAACTAAATGTATTCAAAGGAAAGGAGGCCATGTGTCGTGTAGGTTTGGTGGGTCAAGACTCATGCACTGCCATAGGGATGTTTTCTGAAGAGAAAGGTCGATTTGGTATAACATGCACATTCTTCCTGACAAAAGCAGCCTTTGAGTGCCTTTGATATCCCACTGTTCTATTTATAAGTTCCAGGTCGAAGCTTCTCCCCAATGCCTTTCGGCCGTGTTACGTGCGAGTGGGATCTCAGCTGGAGACCCACCTTACTCAGGTCTCCGAGAAGCTCTGCCAGCTCTTGGCTAAAAGTGTAGGAATCTAAGGTGTTGAGCTAGTTTTCACCAAAGTGGATGCGTGGAGTGCCTGATTGAGTTGTCATGGTGATGCACATCTGAGACACCAGTATTTTGTCCTACTTTAAAAGGAGGAAAGGTTTCAATACAGAAATAGGATTTGAGTGTTCCAGGTACTTGAATATTTAGTCTTGTTTCCATATTGTTGTTTGTAAACTACAATATTGTATAGCTCTCTTTTTCATTCAGTTTACTGGGGACTCATACGTCACTTTTCACAAGATCGTGTAGCTTAGAGAGATGTGAAGGTGACGGAGTCGTGGGGCAGAGGCTTACTCGCCGCAAGTCCTCCACTGGCCCGTGGAGCAGGAAACCCCGGAGGGAAGACTAAGACCGGAGACAGCCCTCACCTGAGTGCCTCAGAGATCACAGCCACAGTGATCAGACTGGGATCTCTCTCAAAGGGCTCAATGTTTTTTAAATAACCAAAGTCCATAAAAATATTTTTTGATTAATCATCAATTAAACCCACAATTGTTGGCTGTGGTTGCTAAACAGTTGGTCCCCTTTAGTGTGCAGCTGGAGCTACTAGGGTTTGTTTCTGTCATGATTTACCTGTATGGGTGAATGTCCACAAAGTGGACACATACATGGAGTCAACACTCGAGTCAAGAAACAAACTTGCCCCACCCGCTCCCCAGTCATCGCCCTGCAGGGAAGACCACTCGCCACCTTCTAACAGCTTTTAGGGTCTTCTGCCTGGCTCTGTGGACTTGACATGAAGCAGACCAGAAGCACTTTCTCCTCGGTGTGTGTCCGGCTCCTTTTGCTCGGCGTTTTGTTTCTGGGTTCGGCCCACGTTTGCAGCACTGTGGGCTTGCTTTCCTTGAGGCTTGCTCTGTTCATTCTGTGTTGAGCGGCTGCAAGTGTCTCCCCATTCTGAGAGGTGCTGCTGGTAACATTCTTGCGAATGTCTTTGGGTAATTATGTGCACGTGTTGGGTGTTCACCCAAGAACAGAATTTCTGGTTCTGCCTCTCTCTCTTTCTCTGGAGGGATGGCCCCTGTGTAGGACTTGGTCTCTCTCGACCTGTGCAGGTCTTCTTTGATTTTCTCTTTAATCTTGCTCTTTAATTCACACACACACACACAGGTTCATAGGCTCTGGGTAGTTTCAGTTTGCATAAGTAGGACCAAACAGTGGTTACACTAGTTGACAACCTTACCAGTTACATATGGAAGCCACGCAGTCCTCCCTGTAGCAGCACTCGCCCACCGCGGCGTAGGGGCACAGCTGCTGCTTGGCGGACTTCCACGGGGACGCCTGCGACCTGTGCAGGCTGCACCCTACCGACGCCGCCCGGCACGCCCAATGGTGCATCGAGGCCCACGAGAAGGACGTGGAGCTCTCCTCAGTCAGCACAGCAAGGACACAGTGTGTGGTGTCTCATGGAGGCGGTCTACGAGAAGCCCCGCCCCAGTGAGCGCCGCTTTCAGATCCTGTCCAACTGCAGCCACACCTGCCTCAAGTGCATCCGCGAGCGGAGGAGCGCCAAGCAGTCTGAGAGCAAGATCATAAAGTCCTGCCTCGAGTGCCGCATCACCGCTCCCTTTGTCCTCCCCAGTGAGTACTGGGTGGAGGAGAAAGAGAAGCCGAAACTCATTCAGAAATACAAGCAGGCGATGAGCGACAAGGTGTGCAGGTATTTTGATGAAGGACGCAGGAGCTGCCCTTTTGAAGGCAACTGTTTTTTACACGACCGCCTACCCTGACAGCCCTAGAGAGGAACCCCAGAGACAGAAAGTGGGAGCCTCCAGCAGATGCCGGGCCCAACGCAGGAGCCGCTTCTGGGAGTTGACTGAGAAGCGAGAGGGCACCGGGGACCCCTTTGAGCACGACGAGGAGGAGGTGATCATCTTTGAGCTAGGCGAGCTCTTGCTTGTGCTTTTGGCCGCAGGTGGGGACGAGGAGCTCACGGACTCGGAAGACGAGTGGGACTTGTTTCACAGCAAGCTGGAGGACTTGTATGACTTGGACCTATAGCGGCGCCCGCCGGGCCACCCCCACCCCCAGCCCCCGCGGCCAGCACTCTCCCTGGAGGGGTGCGGCGGGGCCCTCCAGACCTCGCCAGGCCTGCCCACTCCAGGTGCTATTGTAATCATTCCTTCCAGACTCTGTCGCTCTGTGCACACACACACAACCCCATCTCTGCCTCAGCCCCCAGCCCCAGGAGTGTGTTGCTTTCTCTGTTGGAAAAAAAAGTTACAAAAATAACAGTCAGGGCAGTCCGGCCACAGCAGGGCTGTCCAGGGACAAACTCTACGGCGTTTGCCCAGTCCTCGGCACCTGCCCTGACAGCAGCAAAGTGCTGCTTGAGAGGAAGATGAGGCACTCTCTCCATAAAAGAGTTACAATCGCAGAAACACAGGTGCAGCTCTACCCCACCTTGTACGAGCCAGGTGATACCTCTCGTGCCTCTTACTCTGGAAGCACAGCACTGAGTTGTGTGTCAGGCAAGTTTTCCTGAGATAGTTCAGGAACCGAAATGCCATTAGAGGCTATAGTTTATCTGCAGCTAGTCTGGCGTCTGGGCCATTTGAACTCTGCAACCTCCTGTCACGTGTCATGTCCTTGAGAGTGGTAAAAGGAGGAACTTATAATGCAGATGCCAAGGACATTGATACTTCCACGTTCACACAGGGTTCCCTCACTTGAGGCCACAGTCAACATTTATTTCGAGGATAACCACAAATGGCTTGTGTGCTCTTGGTCACGGCTCATGCTACGGATGCCTCCTGAGAAGAATGGACTTTATCAGAGATCATTTTCTGTACCCTTTCCCTCCAAAGTACAAACTCATAAATTAAAAGCGCGACAAGTTGTATTGCTTCCTAGCCTGGGGCTGTCCTGCTGTCTCTGGATGGGGCCCCAGTGTGTCCCGCTTCCTCAGGTGCCGCATGCTCTTTGTAGGCAGAGATGTGCCTTTGCCGGGTGGCATTTGAACACTGATGCTTTTTCTATTCCTTGTTGAAAGTATTGATGGTTAGAGTGTCTGCGTGCTCTTGGAATGTGACTCACTGGATTGTAAAGTGAGCACCCACTCTTTTCCCTTCTCAATAGACTACACACAGTTCACAGAGTGTCCTTGTCTCTTTCAGAACCCACAATACTCTCTATGCACCAGAAATGCTAGCCAAAATGGCAGAGCCTTTCACGAGGGCTTTGGATATGTTTGAAGCAGAAAAATCTGCAATATTAGGTAAGACTTCTACCTGTTCTTCACCTTCTCTCCCTTGAGCAGCTCAGCTTATGGGTCTCTCTTCTTGTTCATGTGGGGTTCCTTCAGTGTCCACATGGACAATGTGCTTATTACATTATCGTAGCCCACAGAAGAGGCTTACAGAGTCGGTCCCACCCGACTGCATTAACTCCTCCTTAGTGGTTCCACCTTGGGCTGCTAAGGTCAGTGGTTTGAAACCCCCAGGGGTTCCTTGAGAGAAAGATGAGGCTCTCTCTCCATAGAGTCACAATCTTGGAAACCCCATCTTAGGAGTCGCTCTACGTTGGCATGACAGGGAGTTTGGGTTTCTGTGGTTTTCTCTTAAGCTAGTAGGTTGGGGTGGGGGTCAGGGCCATTAGATTATAAAGAAACCAAGATCACTTTACTTGGTGGGCATTAATTTCCTGCCTTTCACGTTGTTTTTTTTTTTTTTTATGTGTTAAAACAATGAAGCTTAATTGGTAAACGGTGTAATCATTAGAAGCATTTTTATCAATATTACTCTTTTTCATTGTAAAGAATTTGCACAGCAGAACGTGTACGATTCTGTGCCATCGACCTTCCTCTCAGGGTGTGCAGTGATTCTCAGCCTCCTTTTCCAACTGGCTCCCCGCCCCTTGCCCATTTGAGTCACTTGACAGTGTGAGCCCAGAGAGAAGGTTAACAGTGCTCAAGGCCAACTTCAGGGATTTTTGGTTATTGTTTTTATAACAAGATTGTGTCAGTTAACCCTATAACGCCAAGCGTGACAATTTCGTAACATTTAATTAAACACATTTAATTATAATGTATCTGGTACCAAAATTATATTTTAAGATATATTTTTATTGTTACATATATTGATAACTATGAAAGTAAAGAATAAAAATTTAAAAAGTTTTCCCTGAAGTTAAAAATTCTGGTATTATAGGGTTAAATCCCCTTGCTTTTTTTTTGTTGTTGTTGTTGCTGTTGTTTTGGGGGGGGTGGGGCAATCACTGCTCTCTGTTGGTGGGAGTAGGAGGCCCAGCCCCATTGCTGGAATTGAACCTCCGTCCCAGTGGGCCGCAGTCCCACGCACAACCACTACGCCACCGGGGCTCAGCCCTCCCCTTGCTTTTTAATGTGTGTACACCACAGTTGGTTGCTTTTGAAATAGTTGATTTGATTGCTTTCATATTGATCCCTAGTAACAGTAGAAGTGACTCCAGGAGATAATTTTTATGTCAAAATTATATCTGGGCAGTAATTGCAAGCTTATCCAATCTCATAGACTTTACAAAGTCTGGATGCCCAGAGATTTTGAAATTTCTTCCTTTCTGTTCTGCATATCCCCCTTTTGATCAGGATTTTTGTGTACACTCTTTGATCAAAGCATTCAGCATGAGTAGCAGGGCATGCGTCCATTCATTTATAATCAGAATTTGTCCAGGGGGTGCTGAGCCCCGGTGGCGTAGTGGTTGTGCGGGGGACTGCGGCCCACTGGGGCAGAGGTTCAATTCCAGCAGTGGGGCTGGGCCTCCTACTCCCACCACCGGAGAGCAGTGATGCCCCCCAAATTTAAAAAAAAAAAAAAGAAAGAAAGAACTTGTCCAGGAACAGATTACCAGCCATGTTTCCCAGTCGTTCCCAGAAGGCGAGGTCCCAGTGGAGACTTGCAGAGTGAGTGCCGCCCAGCCACACTGGGCCAGGCGAGCAAGGTGTTGGCAGTCCAGACCGAGTGGAGGAAGGAGATCCTGGGGCTGAGCCACTGGGACTGGCAGGAGAGATCCTGGGACTGGCTCTGGGGCTGAGATACTGGGAGTGGCTAGACGCTACGACCCCAGACATCCAGGGGTTTAAGCATGCCCCCCTTGTCCAAAGCTTCAGGCAGCCTCACCAGCACAGCCCACGGTGTCTGTGTTCCCAGCCTAACCAGAGTGCAGCATTCCAGCAAAAGCAGGCCTTAGCTCTGAATGTCACCAAAGAAAGCGTATCGGTTTACCTTTCCAGATCCCTGACCATCCTAGTGGGGCCTTTGCCTCTGGCACCACTGCACCACTGAAGGTCCGTGTTGTAAAAGCCATAAAAATAGATACCATGATGTAAAAAGTAAATGTTGCTTCACCATCCTATTCTGTGCCTCCCCGGTTCCATCACTCTCAAGTTAAGGCAGAAACGCCAGCTTTTGAAGTAGCATGAAGTAGCAGCTTTTGGAGCATGTTAGCTCGTAGGCAAGCCATTCTCCCTGGCCCTTTCCACCTGTGAGCAAGACATGAAATATAGACTCGCCTCTGACAAGAACTACAGATCTTTGAAGGCACTTGTTAAATTATTAAACTATGTATGCCGACGGGGGCTTCATTTCAACTTGTACACCTCTTGGGCTTTTGTGTGAGATTTTGTTTGAAAATGGGCTTCCACGACTTAAAAGGTGGAGTAGGGCAATCCCCCAGGCCTTTATGCAAAGATTCTGAGACGCTGACCAGTATAGGAGTGGCCAGGTCTAATTTTAAATCTTAGGTATTTTAAGATCATCCCCCTTTCCCTGTGAAGAAATTTAGCAAGTCTTTTCTGAGGAATCTCTGGGAGCCTCCAGCTCATAGTCTTGACCAGCTGGTCCGTACGTTTAGTACTCCCCATCCCACGTGTGTGCGTGCGCGCGCGTGTTCCTGACCCGTCTTTCTCTGTAGGGTTGCCGCAGCAGCTCTTGGAACTCAACAACACGGCAGCGTACAAGACCGTCCTGGAGCGGATGCAGCGTTTCTTCGGCACGCTCTATGAGAACTGGTAAGGGGAGAAGGCTGCCCCACCGTCCAGCCTGTCGCCCACTCTGCATGGAACACGGGGAGGCAGCCAGCCGGGGTTTGTGTTCAGGGTCTGCTGGGAATGGGCAGCTGGCTGTGTGCACCCCACACCCAGGGCTTTGGCCTCCTTCACGCAGCCCTCCAACCAGCCAAGCTGGCGGAAGTCCTGTCATTAATGTGAATCACGTAGGATGGGGGCTCGGGTCCTTAGAGGAGCGGGGAGCTAGGGAACTCCTCATTTACGATCAAAGAGCAAGTCCACATCTCCCAAGGACACTGATGGAGCTGCAGGTCTCGTGTGCAGAGGGAGGAGCCGTCTTTCCTTCTCAGACAGGAGTGGAACCCCCTGGTCGGCAGGACTGCTGCTAACAGGTGTCCTTGCCTCTCACAGCTTCCACATCCTTGGAAAGGCAGGCCCTTCCATGCAGCAAGACTTCTACACCGTGGAGGACCTCGCCACCCAGCTGCTGAGCTCGGCCTTCGTCAACCTCAACAACATCCCCGACTACCGCCTCCGGCCCATGCTCCATATCCTTTAAAAGTCCCGGGAGAAGCCCCAGCCCAAGGCTAGTCGAGCTGAGGCAGCAATGCCATTGAGAAGAGCCCGGGGGAGGCCAGTCGTGTGCAGATAGGCCAGTGACCTCTGAGTTCATGTGGTCCTCATGAAGAGACAAGGTGGATGGAACAGAGAAAACCTGCAGGTCATGCAGGGGTTCTCCTTAGGGATGGACCTTGCTCTTCACACTTCTTGGCGCCATGAGCAGTGAAGCTTTTATCCCGGTCTTCCCAGGGGTTTCCCCATTGAAGTGGCACACCCCTTCCCCACTTTGTAGCAGTCACATTGGCGCTTCATCCACATGTCACACAATAATCTAGTCATATCATGAACAGCTGTACAATCATCACCACAATCCATTTTAGAACATTTTCTTTCTGGTTCTCATTGGGATTCATGTAATTATGATTTTTTAATTTTGGAAAAAGCACAAGACATTGTCCGGTTGAACAGCTTCTGCCTGTACGATTCAGGGCTGTTGGTGATGCTGTGGGTGCTGTTCACCTGTCCTGGAGATGGTGGAGTGCTTCCCAGGTCCGCCCACCTGCCGCAGCAGCTCATTCAGATGCAGGAGGCTTTTGTTTTCCTGATCCTAAAGCACTTGTTGGAGGGTTGTACAGCTCCTGCCACAATTCATACATGCATCCAGTATGTTCAGCACACTTACACAAAACATTTTCAATTTGAACCCTTGGTATCAGCTCATTCTTCCCCCTCCTTTATGAACCTTTGATAACATAAATTATTGGGGTATGTTCTTGTCTTACACCAACAGCTGTCTCCCTCCACCCACTTTTCTGATCATCCCCCTGGGAGGGGGTCATGTTGATCATTGTGACTGGTTCCCCCTTTGTCTCCCCCCCCCCCCC
>PVJH01017250.1:0-20390 GCA_004026705.1 Nesogale talazaci | reverse complement strand
CTCCCATCCTTGGCCCGCTCTTCACCTACCTGCACATGGTAAGTAAGGGCAGGGGAGCTCCCGGTATTTCTGGGGGCAGGGTTCCCTGGAAAGTGCTCTCTCCAGCTCTCCTGGGCAGCGCTGCCCTGAGGTGGTAGCGGGGGCTGAGCAGCCTGCAGAAACAAGATCGTAAAGTTGCTCCAGCCCCGCTTCTGCTCCTCCCTCACCTTTCTCCTAGCGAGGGAGAGGGGCACCTGGCAGTGGGCGGGCCAGGCATTCTGCAGTGCGCACAGACGTGCAGTGCTGCCCGGAGGTGGCCGAACTCTATCCCAAGTTCCGGCACTTAAAATCTTCCCTTCCCTCCGCAGCGGCTGTCCCAGAAATGGCAAGTCATCAACCAGCGGAGCTTGCTGTGGTGAGGACACATGGCTCTCTTGAGTTGGGCAGGCAGTGGCAGGAGGCAGCCCGCCATGGGGCCCTCAGAGCAGCCTCTGGGCCGAGACTGCCTGAGGACAGAGCTCTGGCTCTCTGCGCTCACCAGCTGGAGGGCCACAGCTCCGAGTGTCTTGGCGGGCCGTCACTGTCGGTCCCATAGAAAGCAGACCAGGAGGCGGGTACTTGGGGTCAGCGGGCTATCACGGCCTCCTTGCCCCTCCACTCTCTGGACCTCAGCCCCCTTCTTCTGTGCAGTGGAGAAGACGAGGCTGCAGACGAAAACCCCGAGTCTCAGGAGATGTTGGAGGAGCAGCTGGTGAGGATGCTCACCCGAGAGGTCATGGATCTCATCAGTAAGTGGCACGGGGGGCCGGGACGTGGGGAGCATGCTCCTGACTGCTCGCCAGGCCAGCCCGCCCCGGGCACGGGCACAGATGCATGCCACAGCCATCACAAAGGGTCCACTAGAGAGACCAGGTCGGCCTTGGGGCAGTCTCTGAGCTGCGAGTTGGATTGTGTTGGTTATGCTGAGAGCACTGCGGGGGGCGAGGGTGTGAAGGCCAGGAGTGAGGGGTGAGGAATCACCTCTGGGCTTCGCCAAAGGTTGCTGCCCTCCGGGACTTGGAGGCTGTACCTTTTCATTCCCTTCATGTTGAAGGAACCCCTCCTGGGCCTTTGATCTGTTGAAATCCACCCGGGGGTGGCGGGGTGTATCAGGCATCCTGGCTTGCTTGCCGGCCCGAGAATTCTGCCGATGCTCAGTGCACTGAACTTGCAGAGGGACCCGAGCGCAGTCCGATCAATACCCTCCTCTCTCCTGGAGCTGGCTCTGTGTCCAGAGAGTGCCCCAGCCCCCTCACTGCCCAGAGCCCCCTCACAGCCGCCTCTGCGCTCTCTCGCTCTAGCTGTCTGCTGTGTCTCCAAGAAGGGCGCCGACCACACAGCTGCCCCTGCCGCAGAGGGCGATGGTGAGTGCGTGGGCCGCCGGCTGGGGAGGCCAGGCTCCTGTCAGCAGGCCGGCGCCTGGGGGGACCGGGTGCTTTTCAGAGCAGCTGTCGTCCTAGCACGACTGTCCCCGCCCGCCTGCTTCTCTCCCTTTGCTTCCTTCATGTCACCCCTGCCGAGGTCCCCAGGACAGCGTTCCCTGTAGCACTCACTTTACCCGTCTTGTTCTTGGCTACGGCTCCTTCACGGTGTCTTCCTGACTCCCCATCAGGAGGGAAGCTGAACAACAAGACCCTCCTCCTGTACCACTGGCTCTCAGTGCCTCCCACCACGTCTTCTCACGACTGCGTCCCAGATGGAACTACCTCCTGGGAAGATTCGCCCCTTGTCAGCCACTCCATAACCTCTCCTGACAAATCCCAGTACTACGCAGACCCCCTCAGTTCGGGTGACTCTGGTGGTTCTCTGCTATTCAGACTTGGCGCCGTCTGTTTTCAGAGGCGGGAACTTAGCATTTTGCCCTCTGCTTACAGATGAAGAGATGATGGCCACAGAGACAACCCCCCCGGCCATGACAGAACTCACAGACCTGGGCAAGTGTCTGATGAAGCATGAGGTAAGTCTGCGCCACCCGTGAAGCCCAGCTTGGCTCCTGTAGGCAGGGATTGATGGCTGTGCTTTCCTCCCCTCCACCCCATCCTCTCGTGTGCAGGAGGTTTGCACGGCACTGTTGATCACCGCCTTCAATTCCTTGGCCTGGAAGGACACTCTGTCCTGCCAAAGGACCACCACGCAGCTCTGCTGGCCACTCCTCAAACAAGTACGGCTTGCTGGCCCTGGGGGAGGGGACTGTGTTCCTGGGCTCATGTGAGTCTCTTCCCCCCCCCCCGACCCCCCGCTTTCTAAGCAATGCTGCCTCCCCAGGTGCTGACAGGGACCCTGCTAGCAGATGCAGTCACGTGGCTTTTCACCAGCGTGCTTAGGGGCCTGCAGACCCACGGCCAGCACGACGGGTGCATGGCCTCCCTGGTCCACCTGGCCTTCCAGATCTACGAGACGCTGGTGAGCCGCCCAATGCCAGGCCTTCTCCTCTGTCCTCGCAGGCAGTTGAGCTTTTCCCTCAGTCTGCAGAGCCAGTTCAGACCCAGCAGCCTCTTTGGAGGAAACCCGGTGGAGCAGTGGGTTTGGGCTTAGCCAAGCTGGTCTTGCCAGTTCGAGGTGGGGGTGGTGGGGATCGGAGAGGGCGGTGAGGCTCAGACCGACCGACAGCCCCTCCCGTTTGTGCCCGCTCGTCAGCGCCCACGTTACCTGGAGATGCGGGCGATCATGGAGCAGATACCCGAGATACAGAAGGACTCTCTGGACCAGTTCGACAGCAAGCTGCTGAACCCCTCCCTGCAGAAAGTGGCCGACAAGCGCCGGAAGGACCAATTCAAGCGCCTCATTGCCGGCTGCATCGGGGTAGGTCTTCCTCATGTGCGCGGGGGTGTGGGGAGCAGAGGAGCCTGCCATCAGCATGGGCCCTCCCTCCTTGCTGGGGGTGTGATGACCCAGGGCCCTGCTTCCCTTTCTTCTCCTGTGTGATCCACAGAAGCCCCTGGGGGAGCAGTTCCGGAAAGAAGTCCACATTAAGAACCTCCCCTCGCTTTTCAAAAAGACGAAGCCAATGCTGGAGGCAGACGTGCTGGAAAATGAGGAGAGCGTGCTGGCCACCATCTTCGAACCCTGAATTAAGCTTCTGGGCAGCCTTCCTTGTCATCTCTTCCTCCTCTTCTTAGCTACTCTCTAGGTCCCTCTCCACCGCCACCTGCTTCCCCCATTGTCCGCCTGGAGGGTGCTGCAGGTGTGGAGCTGGCGAGAGCGCGCCCTGTGCAGGCCAGAAGTCGTGACGACCGAGTCCGGGAGAGGGAGGGAAGGAGGGCCCCTGCCATGCGGGTGCATCTACCAGGTGTCTCCTGCTCTGCTGCCAGTCTCTCGAGGGAGAAGCTGGGCAGAGCAGCCCTTCTCCCCAGGCCCCCACCATGCAGGGTGCTGGACCCAACACTGAGACCAGGGTTTCTGCTGGGTCAATGGAACCCTGAGCCCCCTTGCTGGTTGCAGCACTTCTGGGTCAGATGTCAAGTGCCAAAGTGAATTTGGCCAGCTCTCATTTTTTTCAGAGCAGGTATCCGGCCCTCCAGGGGATCCGTGGTACAGGCAGCGACTATTAAGCCCTGAGCACGGGGCCAAGCCTAGCAGCTCCCCAGCCAGGGCTTGGAGCTCACGCAGCGTGCCCTCCACCCGTGAGCCCTGCGTCCACTCAGACACAAGAGCCACAGCACCCTCTGTCGTGACTCGGGACGCCATCAAGGAGGGTCCATTCCAAGTGTGCTACAGCTGTGACGAGTAGCTGACAAAGCCACTGGTCTCTCCTAGGTGAGTCCAGGTGCCTTCAAAATCACACAGTCTTTCAGGTCCCTGGCTACTCATCCCTAAGAGCCTATTTCCCACCACACCTGCCCTGAGTCTCTGTCCATCCCGAAGGGCACTAGAAGCCGGCCTGTCTAGGGAAAGTGGTGCTGAGGTGGTCGTGCCCGTGCTCGCCATGGGAATGAAGCCTGCCACCCACTGGCTGGGAGTCTCTGAGGGCAGGCCAGGTGGGTGTGCAGTCTCATTGCCCTCTGCCCATCCCTGGCAGTGCTCTGGGTTTCTGCATGGAGGTGGTCTCCCTGCACACTGGACAGCTGCCCAACTCACGGCCAGGCTGTGGGGGACATTGTTGTATTTATTGTGTTGTAATATTTTTAACATTCTGTGACTTCATGCTAGAAGTTTTCTATTGTTTATAGAACCTTTTTTGTAGAAACATTAACTCTAAAGCACATCTGCATGTCAGTAAAATTCTCAGTTTTATATAGAAGGGGCCCATCCCTTTGCCTTCTTCCGACCTGTCTTGGCATCGGTTGCGTATTTCAGGGCCCTTGCTCATCAGCATCCCACCAAGGACCCTGGACGGGAGCCGGCCAGCAGTCAGATCGCTCTTTCCCATTCCTCGACCCCCCATTCTCAGCATCCTGCACACTGGTTCTCAACCTGTGGGTCGGGACCCCTGGAGGGGTCGAACCACCCTTTCACGGGGGTCACCTGATTTGTAACAGTAGCAAGGAACATAGTTGTGTGGCTGGGGCGGGCGCACCACAACCCAAGGAAGTGTTAAAGGGTGTGGCAGCAGGTGGAGAACCACTGCGCTATTAAGTGGCTGCTGGACTAGGTGGGTCCCTACCAACTGTCCCAGCAAACTGCCATTCCTCCAGAAGTTACTGACCACCCTTGTTCTGTCCAGAACTCCCCCCGCTGTTCAAAGCATCCAGAGACAGGCAGAGCCACGCTGGTTCCTTGGTCCAGTCAGTCCCAGAAACCTGCCTCCGTGTGGCACTTCTCAATACACACTGCTTCTGGCCTTGAAGACCTCATGCTTGATCGTTGGGCCGAAATCACGTGGGCTGACAACAGTGTTCTTGTTTAAATTCGAGTTTATTTACATGGAAGGCCTTACAAAGGCACGATATTTGTATGTCATGGCACATTTAACAAAATGCATCGATTGACAATAAAGCCAGAACTGTCCCAGAAAATCCCCATGGCTTGGTGCAGCAGCACTGGGTGCAGGTCAGGCTGGCCCAGGGTCGGGGCAAACCAACCTCAATCCATCTGAACCGCATCCAGTTCCTCCAGGAACCGCCGGCACTTGCCCATCAGCACTTTGATGGCCTCGCTCACCAGCACGTCGGGTGGCAGCACCCCTGTGGACTCCACAGAGACTGGGGGCCGAAAGGAGGCGTTAGCACCTGCCTGAGCCCCTTGGAAGCCGTGCTCTCACTATCTCAATCTCCAGCCCCTTGCCCTGAAGACTCACAGATGTAATGATCCCGAACGCGGGCCAGCCGGACCATCTTCTTCAGCTTCTCATTCCGAAAGACTTCTCTGCTAAAGGTGTCCAGCCGGGGGTTGGCAACTCGGGCCACCTTTTTACCTGATGACAACAGGCCTTGTCACATTCATTTGAAGCAAACAGCACACAATTTGGGGCTGCTGCCTCAACACCCTACCTTGGACTTCCTGCACCTCGATCACGCCCGGTGAGAAGCACCGCCTCAGCTCCTCAGCTGCCTCGCCTTCCACCGGCTCCAGTAGGGTGATGTCGGGCAGGAGTCTGTAACTGGCGGTGGCCACAGGCGAAAACTTGGCATGGTCTTTGCCTAAGGTGGGGGTGGGGGGCAGCAAGAATGGAATATTAGATGCTTGTGCGAACGGGTCCCTGGCAGCAAAAGGGCAAGCCCGCTGGCTCTGCTGGGCAGGGTGGCTTCCACTGAGCCACGGCTGTCAAACCACCCACCCCTGCCAGCCCACAGGGCTCCTCCTCACCAATGCCTTTGACACAGTGCATGAGCAGGTCAATCTCCTGGCCTGGCCGCAGCTGAGCAATGAGAATGTCGTCGTGCACTGGCCGGATAGTGCCTTCTGGGAAGACATCGGCCTGGTTTCCCAGGGGCACCCATGTCATGTGCCTGGTGTACACTGGAAAAAGACGGCCACCCCTAGAGCCTCTGGCCTGCTCCTCCACTGGGGCGTGCTCTCTCCACACCCCCACCCCCCACCACTCACCTTTGTGGTTCACGTAGAGTTCATTGGGGTCAGAAGAATCTTTAGAAGCTTTGGGGTTCCGTGTGCACTTGACCTGCAGTCGAAACTGCAGAGTGTCTATTTCCGTGCCTCCTTCGTCCTCTGCACAAATGAAAGGACGCGCTCGGTGACTAGTCTGCTCGTTTCTCACTCGAGCCCCTCTGGACGTGTGTGCAGAATACCCAGTGCCCAAAGATGAGCTTTCCTGAGTTCCAGTGTCGGCTTTGACCCCCGAGTCCTGGATCTTAACTCTACAGCAGGCCCCAACTTTCTCGTCCCCAGCCCTCACCTGGATTCCGATACTCAAAAAGACGTGGGTCCGCGTGAATGGGAATGAGCCCCAGGCGGTGAGCCAGGATCTCGTCCTGGACTATGGATGTGTTGTTGTACACCAGCACCTTCTCCACAGCCATGGTCGGCACCTGCCCCAGGAGCAAAGAGAGCTGCCCTGCTGCAAAGACCCAACAGGTTCTTCACCCCCTTCCCCCCAGGAGAAACGCCCACATGTTTGCAGGAAAAACAAGGGCGTCATCTTGAGATTCTCAAACTTGGCAAGTGACTCCCTAGCGTGGTTCCTTACACACAAGTCCCTCCTGGCTAACAGGCCCACTGTACCTCAGCCAGCAAAATGCGCCGAAAAGCATTGGCGATCGCTGCGTCGATCCCCACCATGTCGAACTCCAGCGAGCTTTCATCCAGGTGGACCACAGCCACGCGGAAGTTCTAGAGGGCGAACGGGAGACAGGCCCGACTGCTCAGTCACTCCGTGCTCCTCCCGACCCCCACCCCGCCCTCCTGCTGGTGCTGTCCGGGTGTGGGGACTGCTAACTGCCAGGCCAGAGGCAGACCCACCATCAGCTCGTCAGGAGAAAGAAAATCTGTCTGATCCTCCAAAGATGCACCGCCCGGCAGAGTCTGTACAGGGTCGCTCTGCGTCGGAACTAATTGGGGGCTCTTCTAGATGCCTCTCCTATGCCCCCACAGTCCTCTCTGGAAGTCTCATGTTTTCCCTTCCATTCGCCCTACTACCTGTACTCTGTCTCCAGCCAAACCAAAGAACAGAACCTTCCATAGTTCTCAATCCAGTGACACTACTACATTCCCCCCTACTGGAATCCTCTATGACATTTGGAATTTTTAATAATAAAATCTCTTAAAGTTCTACTTCCTTGGTTTCTGAGCACCAATCTTTTAGTCCTCTCTCTTAATTCTAAATTCACTCACTACTACTATTTCCCAGACTCTTGTCTCTCGGGTGACCTCAGCTATGCCTGGGTTTCAGCAACTTTCACTAATGCCTGTCACAAGTATGGCTCACTTCCAGTCGCATTTGAAACAGGATGGGTCCAAAAGTAACTCTAGCAAAAACCATGGGCACCTTCAACGATCAAAATGTGAAGCTGCTAATGCAACCTTCTTGCTCTGTACTTCTGAAGGCAGGATTTTGCTCTCTGAATACCAAAACCGTTTTGAGGCTCCTGGAGGGACTTGAGTCCAGTTCCTTTAAAACATCATTTTCAGATCAAAAAAGGATGTCTAGGCTGAGCCCCAGGGGCATAGTGGTTGAGTGTGGGACTGCAGCCCATTGGCTTGGTGGTTCAATCCCAGCAGTAGCAAGGCTGGGCCTCCCACTCCCATCAGAGGGCAGTGATGCCAAAAAAAAAAAAAAAACATGTCTAAAAGGGAACGAACGATCGAGGCTGTAGGACGAGGATTCCCAACAAAATTTAAGATACACTGTCATGAAACGAAAAAAGACTCCTAGGCATGACTTTCCTGGTCTTTTTCTCATCAGTGCAGTGTCCAATTAAAACGTCCCAATCACCCGATTTGTTCCAGTGTCCTAAGAAAAATCTTCCCAAGATTAACCCTTGGGGATTCGCAAAACAGACACCATGGCCTTCTGAACTGACCTTAAAATTTATTAACTGGCCTAGTTAATCCCTTTGGCTGGTTTGATTGGGGGGGGGGGGGGTTAGTTTAGTTTTTGAAGGAGACAGAGAGTACTATGGGACTCTATGGCAGTGGTGGTTATTTCTCCAAGAACTCCAGCCACCCGCCATTCACTGGTGGCAGAAACAACTTAAACACGCCCTGTTTGGAATTAGCACATGCATATGAGACCCCAGATGAAATCTTTTACCCAAAACTCATTGCCATTGGAGGAAGGGCCCCAGGTGGGTTTCCAAGACCTGAAAGCCTGGCCAAGCAGGAGATGGTTTCTGGCGGTTGACCTTGCAATTCACCCGGGGCGCCTTGGCGTGCACTACTAGCCCGCTAAACTCTTGCGTGCAGCAGCAAAGTGAAGGCCTCATCACCTCCAGAAGAGCCCCTCACCCCCTCTCACAGCGGGTCCTTCAGCTAGAGGGTACTCTGCACTTCCGGCTCACACCTCCGTCCGTCATCCGGCTCTGCTCAATTGCGGCAACTTGTGAGTTCCAGTCTTTGCCCTCATCGGCCTGCCCCACGTGCCTCTTCCAAACGGCAGGGCTGCCACATCGCCCACGTTCCCGGTCACCCTACGGGGCCTGCTGCAACGACTCCACGGACTGGCCCCCTGGCACTCCAGCGGGACCCACCAATCGGCCAGCCCGGGGCCCGTCTCACGCCCTCACAGCGTCGCTCGAGATCTCGGCGCGCGCACGGCAACTTCCGCCCTCGGCGGGGCTCCGTGCTGCGCCCGCCGCTGCAGGGACTCTCCCCGACCTCGCCCCCGGCGGGGCTGGACTCGCCGTGACCGCGCGCGCTCACCCAACTTGACTGGAGCCTGCACTCGCAGAGCTGGGCCGAAACCGGGTCCGCTTCTCTCGGCAACACGCAGCGCCGGGCACGCCGCCGGCCCGGGGGGCACCGAGCGCGCCCCCACCTCCACCCCAGCCGCTCCGCGCCCCCGCCGGCTACCCCTCACCTGCTCGAAGCGCTCCTGGTCCCACGCGTCGTCATACCCGGAGTAGTTGCCGGGGAAGTCGGTGGTATGAACCTGGAACAAGAGAAGCGGGTCCGTCCCCGCTGCGCCCCCGACCCTCCCGGCGCGCTGCCCCCGGCCCGGCCCCGCCGCACTCCAAGCCCGCAGACTCACGTTGCGAACGCCGAACTCCCCCAGGACCACGCGGGTCCGCATTTCCTCCACCGCCGGGGCCGTCGCCATCTTCCAGCGCACGCCGTCCCCCAGGCCGCCAACGGGCGCGTGCGCGCTCGGAGGCACCGCCGTCTCCTTGGTAACGGAGTCGCGCCGAGATCGAAATCTCGCGAGACTTGGCCCCGCCCCGCCCCCATCCACGTCCCCAGCTTCCGTAAGTCAGTTTGAGCCAAACATCCGGGTCCCTCCTCTTGGTGTTCCGGCTGGTCCCGTCTCTCCTTCTCGCCCCTGGACATCTCCTTTCCCCAGGCCCTGCTCTGGCCCACTTCGCGCGCGGGGTAGCGCGGGCTTCAGCGACGGGAGCCCTCGAGGGACATGGCAGCTACGGCCGCGCCGGCCGGCGGCGCCCGAAACGGGGCTGCCCCGGAATGGGGAGGGTTCGAAGAAAACATCCAGGTAATGGCCCCAGGCTCCGGCTGCCCGGCGCCCGCCGCCAGCAGCCCGGACGGCTGGAGCTCTCTCCCCGGGGGCCTCCAAGTCCGCGTGTGCCCTCCGCGTCGGCCGCCCGCTCGGCTTGCAACACTTCCCCCGGGAGTCTCCGTACGGAGATCGGCGGGGTGGGAGGCCGACCCGACAGGGCCCCAGGCACGCGCCAGCCGGAGACCGCAGGCCTGTGCACCCGCCCGCCGCCTTAGGAAGGGTGCTGCTGCTTTCGGGGCCAGTCGGGAGGTTGGCGGTGTGACAGGAGAAGGGGGACACGCTGGCGCTGGCCGAAGACACGGTCTGCGCAGATGTGCCCTGGGCTCGAGGAAGCTGGAGGCAACGGTGGCTTTGACAGCACTTGGCGAGTGGATAGGAAAGGATGAGTGGGAGACGGGGAGATGGTTTCCAGGCCAGAAGAGAGAGCCCGAGATAGGCCCCAGAGAGGCAAGATCGGGGCTGATGCCCAGCCCCACTCCAGGCCCCACTTGCCGGGATGGGCAGAGCGCCGGTGTTTCCCCAGGGTGGAGGCTCGGCGGTGATTGACATGGAGAACATGGACGACACCTCCGGCTCCAGCTTCGAGGATATGGGCGAGCTGCATCAGCGCCTGCGTGAGGAAGAGGTCGACGCGGACGCAGCTGTCGCCGAAGAGGAGGACGGAGAGTTCCTGGGCATGAAGGGCTTCAAGGGACAGCTGAGCCGGCAGGTGGCTGATCAGGTAATAAAGGACTGCGTCCCTGGCACTTGGGAAGGTCGCCTCCAGAGAGGCCACAGGGCCCGGAGTTGGTGCCGGGGGAGCCCGCCACAAATGAATCCCGTTAAAAGCCCAGCCCGCAACTAGACAGTCCCCATCTCTCGCCCCTCCCCCCAATGCCCTTGCTCCAGATGTGGCAGGCGGGAAAAAGGCAAGCCTCCCGGGCCTTCAGCTTGTACGCCAACATCGACATCCTGAGACCCTACTTTGATGTGGAGCCCGCCCAGGTGCGAAGCAGGTAAGACCCTCCTGCCAGAACTACCCTCCGACAGTCAGCCCTACCCCCTGGGAACTCCCACTCTTCATGACCCCCACCCCCATCACGCCACCTCACACCCCAGACTCGCCAGAGTTCCCTCCAGCCGCCGCACACAGCACAGCACTGACAGCGCCTTCCTCTGCTTCTGCATCAGTAGACATCAGGGCCCTCAAAGCCAAGGGTCTGTCCCCCATTTGCCTTCCCCTGATGCTCCAGGGAACCTGATTGCTTTCCTTCCCCACAGACAGCATCTCCGGGGGCCAACAGCTTCCTGGGAGCAGGCCCTTTCTTGCTGGTTCACCTGTTCTTATTGCCAGCACCAGAAGGGAAAGCAGCATCTCCGGACGCAGTTGCTGTGTTCAAGAACTAGATCCAATCTTAGCTTGGTTCTTTGTCCCTTAATTTAACTAGCACCTACCAAATGCCTGGGACACCCAGTAAATGCTTATCATGTTGCTTGCTGAAGACAGATGGGAGACCTGCCCTGGTGTGCGATTACAAGACACGGAGGGAGGACACCTGACCCAGGGCAGGCTGGGAAATGGGGCAGGGCAGGAGTCCCAAAAGAAGAAGAACTTGGAGAAAACCTCTGGCTGTGGGACATGCGGGGACGGAACCTGCATCCCTTCTGCGTGGGCTTTTTCTAGCCTATCAAAGACATTTCAAGAAGACCCAAGGCTTGCGTGTCAGCAGTAAGAGGTCAAAGGCATGCAGCTTCCTCCGTGCCCTGTCTCAACCCGCCCCAGGGCTTCCTTGGCGGGCTCCGCTCAGGTCTGCCCGCCTTGTAACGTCAGAGGTGGGTCGTTGGACCCTCCCTTAGGGCCCAGCTGCATCTCACTCTGTCACTGCTGCTATTGCAGTCAGCACAACAGCACTCCCTGCCCTCCCTGGGAGTGTTCTTAGGGCCAAGGAGTTCATGTCCCCATCCCATGTCTGTCTGCCTGTCCAGCCCTCCTCTCCCCCAGCCACCTCGAGTGTCCGCTGGGATCTGAGGGATCGAAAGACTCAGCGCCCATCTCCTCTCTCCTCCTCTCCCCTCCCCTCCTCTCCTCTCCCAGGCTCCTGGAGTCCATGATCCCCATCAAGATGGTCAGCTTCCCCCAGGTGACTCAGGGCTGGCATCTCGTGGGAGGCGCCAGGGCAGAGCCGGGCCCCGCCCAGCCTGACTGAGTTGGTCTCTTGTCAGAAAATTGCAGGCGAGCTCTACGGGCCGCTCATGCTGGTCTTCACGCTGGTAGCCATCCTCTTGCACGGGATGAAGACGTCCGACACCATCATCGTAAGCAGGCCAGAGGCTGGGCGGGTGGGGCGGAGGGGGCTGGCCTCTGGGGAAAGCTGCCCGTGGAAGATGAAGTGATGCAGGCGCAGCCTCAGGAAGGCCCTACCTGAGGGTCCGATGAGAGGCCTCTCCGGGGCTAAGGCAAGCCTTGCCCCCACAGCGGGAAGGCACCCTGATGGGGACAGCCATCGGCACCTGCTTCGGCTACTGGCTGGGCGTCTCGTCCTTCATCTACTTCCTTGCCTACCTGTGCAACGCCCAGGTCACCATGCTCCAGATGCTGGCCCTGCTGGTAAAGACAGGGGGGCGAGGTGTGGGGTTGGGCAAGGCTGCTTTTCGGAGAGCAACCAGGCGCTGGTCTGGGCGGGGGGAGCTGGCCGGTGGACCCATTGTGGTCCAGGGTCCCCATTGAAGAGCCCAAGGCTGGCCCAGCCGGAGCCGTCTTCTCCCCATCCTCCTCCCTAGGGCTACGGTCTCTTTGGGCACTGCATCGTCCTCTTTGTCACCTATAACATCCACCTCCACGCCCTCTTCTACCTCTTCTGGTTGCTGGTTGGAGGACTGTCCACCCTGCGCATGGTAAGCTGAACAAGCCGCTGCCCAGGGGGGCTGTTCTCCTGAGATGGGGGAAACCGCCTGGACACATTCCGAGTGGGCGGGGAAGGGGACGGGTGGTCCCTGGAGCCAGGCCACCTGGGCACTGTCCTTGGCGCGCCTAGGTGGCAGTGTTGGTGTCCCGGACGGTGGGCCCCACGCAGCGGCTGCTCCTGTGCGGCACGCTGGCCGCCCTGCACATGCTCTTCCTGCTCTACCTGCACTTCGCCTACCACAAGGTGGTGGAGGGTAAGCCGCACGGCGGGGGCGGGGCGGGGCGGGGCCAGATCCGCCTGTCTGTGGGGCAGGCCAGCCAGCCCTCACTCACCTGCCGTCACCCTTCTTCCAGGGATCCTGGACACCCTGGAGGGCCCCAATGTCCCCCCCATGCAGAGGGTCCCCAGAGACATCCCTGCGGGGCTCCCGGCCACAGTGCTCAATGCCACCGTCAAGGCTGTCGCAGTGACCCTGCAGTCCCACTGAGCCCGCCGCGGCCCCTGGCCGGCCCCCCACCCCCAAGCTGCAGAGCAGAGGAAGATTAAAGGACAGGACTGGCACACGTGGTCTCTTTGATGGGGTCTCCTGCCGCCTGCCCGCCGGGGCTGCTGAGCTCGCAGCCAAGAAGACAAGGCACCGCAGCCCAGCCGGGCAGAAAGTGGGTCAGCCCCTCCGAGGCCCCTCACCACCCATCCCCCCTGCCTCTCTCTCCCCCAGTATCTTGCTAAATATAGACTGGTAATTAAAGCATTGATTGAAGCCTGGGACTGCGGCTCCAGGCCAGTGGCCCTGCCCGCCACGCTGCTTCCTGTGCAGGCAGCTGTGCCGCCCGTCCGCAGTGGTCACCTGTCCTCCGCTCTGTGCCCTCACCGGAGGCCTGGATGACGGGGAGACAGGCCAGAGACCATAGAAGACAGGGTTGACTGTGGAGCCACGAGCAGCAGGAAGCCCCAAGCTCTGGAGCTCCAGGTCGGAGAGCAGAGACCCCACACCCTTGGAAGGCACGGCCTGTGCACAGGGCTCGCCCTGTGGGAATCGTGGGCCGGGGAGGGCTCAAAGTTGGAGCCACACTTGACTTGGTCCTGGTTGTACTAAAGAAGGTCAAAAAAAAAAAAGATCCATTCGAGTGTTTTCTCTGCTGTGTCTTCTTTAAAAGTCCGAAATCCTTGCCATGGGCTCAGCCGCTTCAGGAAGGTGGGCCTCCAGCGGCGAACAGAGTATGGGGGCATTCGACCTCCCTTCACGACACTGACGTTTCCCTAATTTTTTTTTGAACATTGCGTCGTTCTAGGAACCCTGGTGGTGTAGTGGTTACACGTTGGGCTGCTAACTGCGAGGTTGGCGGTTCAAAACTACTAGCCCGCCCTTTATTTAGGCGACTTCATCCCACGGGGCTGAGCTGGCCTCCGGGCAGCCATGGAGCCCAAGCACGTGGGGGAGGGGTGGGTGGCACTGGCACTCGTCCTGGCCCCTGGCTCCTGGCTGCCATCTTAGCGCACGGCTGCCAGGGACTCCTGAATCCTCACGCATGCTCGCACAGCGTCTCCCGTCACAGGGAGGCGGAGCGAGGAATAGAGTGGGGGTCACCGGGACGGGCTAGGGGCTTGCGAACAGGAGGGCGTGGGTGGCACACAGTCCGGAGTCGGGAAGCCACAGGCGAATGGGGGAGAGAAGCGGGGCGTGTCAGGACCCTTCTTCCCACCCCCGCGCCCGGTTAATCCTCAGTCCCGCCCCGGACCGCAGCCCTGCGGCCCTACACGCCGGGAAAAGGTGCCCGGTGCCCGGTGCTCGGAGCCCCGCGCCCGGCTGCGCACCTCTGGGGCCCGCGTGGTCCACCCGGGCGGGGGCGGGGCCGACAGCCGTGACGCGGCCGTTGCCATGGGGACGAGCCGGCAGCCCGGCGGCGCAGGCGAAGCTGGAGCTGGAGCTGCCGGCTGCCGCCCGCCCCGGGCTCTCGCTGCGGCTCCCGGACCGGTTCCCGGGGCTCCAGGGGCAGCCGGGCCGGAGAGGCAGCGGGCGCGGCCTGCGATGGGGGCCCGGCCCCGCGCGCCCTGAACGGAGGCCCCCGAGCCGCCGCGGCAGCCACCGCGGGGGACGCGGAGCAACGCCCGCCCGGTGCGGGGACCAGGCGCCCCAACCCGCCTCCCAGACACGGACGGCACGGTCCGCCCCGGCCCCGGCCCCGGCCCCGGCGCGGCGCGATCTCTGCCCGGCCGGCGACCTCGGCGTGGCCGCGCACTTCGCCGCCGCTCGGCCCGCGGCCCCGGCCCCGGCCCCGGCCCCGGCCCCACCGGCGGCCCCGCCAACCTGGGCCCGGGCCCCCGAGGCCCCGCCGCAGGCACCATGCTGCCCAGCTCCATCCAGATCTCCGGGGAGCCGCTGTCAGGCGCCGAGGTGCGGGACATCTGCCGCGGCCTGCGAGACAACGCCGTGCGCCTGCTCTCCCTGCGCGGCTGCCGCCTCTGCGACCGCGACTTCGGCCGCATCTGCCGGGCCCTGGCGGGAGCCTCGTCCCTGGCGCAGCTCAACCTTAACCTGGGCGTCGTGTCCAGCCCCAGCCGCATCAAGCAGCTGGCGGAGGCGCTGCGGACCAACCG
Organism: Nesogale talazaci; assembly: GCA_004026705.1. Classification (NCBI taxonomy): domain Eukaryota; kingdom Metazoa; phylum Chordata; class Mammalia; order Afrosoricida; family Tenrecidae; genus Nesogale; species Nesogale talazaci. Next base: position 5,327 of record PVJH01017250.1, on the reverse strand, counting down.
CTCCATCCAGTCCCTCTTGTGAGTGCGCCCCCTCGCAAGGGGGTCCCGGGCACTGCGCCCCGCCACCGCCACCCTCTGCCCACCAGCCTGCCTTCGCTCCCCTTCTGCACACACTCCATCCCGCCCCCGTGCCATGCCGCCGCCACATCCCGACCGGCCGCACACGTGCGCCCCACCTGCAATCACATGGGGCGCCCGCCACCCCCTCCAGGCCCTGCGCGGGGTGGCGCCCCGCCCAACCATTGCATTTAGTTCATGGGGCCTAGAAAGAAATAGACACCCCGCCCGCCCCCCAGCGTCGCCCACCCACACACCCTTTTGTGCACAAACCCCACCCCCCACCCCCACTCCCGACTTCTGGATCCCAGGCCCTGCCATTAAGGAGAAACGAATTCCTCCGCTTCTGCCTGTGTGCAGCCCCACAGTGGGCAATGCTTTTCTCTGTGACTGAGTACTCTCCCTACCCCTAGGGCTCACAGAATGGGGGGTGGGGGTTCATAGAAGAGGTACCCCTCTCCCTTTTAATACAGGTGAAGACTGTGATGACCTTTGCCCTCTCACCTCATCCTCCCCCCCCTCCCCCAGCCTGCATGGGAGTCCCCTGACAGATGCTGGGCTGGCCTTGCTGAATCCAGCGCTGGCCCTCCACCCTGCCCTGGTAGCTCTGGACCTGGGGGACTGCATGCTGGGTGACGAAGCCATCAACCTCATCTGTGGCCTCCTTCCCCCGGACGGGGCCAAGTCTGGTGAGCAGATTCCCTGCTAAGGGCATGGCTTGTGTGGCCTGGAAGAGTTACTGGCAGAGGGAAGGGCTCTGGCAGTGTGGACGACAAGGTTCTTGGACCCCCGAGGAGGGGGAAGGACTGGGCGCACAGCCAAGGGGTGCCTCTGGAACCTAGGCTGGTGGGAGACGAGGGAGTCTGGGGTTCTCCATGGCACCCGAGCTCTGCGGTTTGAGTTGGACAGTCCATGGGTGGGAAGGGACCCGAGGAGGGCCTCACCCTCCCCACCCTGGCTTCTCGCTGTCAAGGCTTGAAGGAGCTGACGCTGAGCGCCAACCCTGGCATCACCCCGAAGGGCTGGAGCCGCCTCGCCATTGCTGTGGCCCACAGCTCCCAGGTCCGCGTCCTCAACCTGGACTACAACCCCCTGGGTGAGGCTCAACTCTCCCTGCAAACACCTCAGCCTCCGCCCCAGCGGTTGGGGGAGGGCCTCCACCGGTCGCCATGGTAACCTCCCCTGCAGATGGAGGGCGGGCTGGAAGGAGAGGGGAGTCTGGGAGGTGTGAGGATCCTAAGGCAAGCAGGCGGATGGCCGTTTCAGTCACAGGCTCCCTTCCTGTCCGCCCTTCCGGGCATGGGAATGGAGGCCTCGGGGATGGCAGATTAAGGAACGCACAGGTGAGCATGTGCTTTCTCCCCAGGCGACCACGTGGCCGGGATGCTGGCTGTGGCCGTGGCCTCTAGTCGCACCCTGGAGGTCCTGGACTTGGAGGGGACTGGGCTCACCAACCAGTCAGCCCAGGTGAGAAGGCACTGTGACTAGAGGCAGGCTGGAGGAGGATGGGTCTGTGGACACTTAGGGTTGGGGTGTGAGGACCGGCCTTAACTGTCCCACTCCCCACCCCCACTTCCCATGCTCTTGCCCACCCCCCAGACACTGCTGGACATGGTGGAAAACTACCCCACCGCTTTGAGGAGCCTGGTGCTGGCTGAGAACAGCATCAGCCCGGAGCTGCAGCGGCAGATCTGTGACCTGCTCTCAGAGGGGGAGGAAGAGGAAGAAGTGGCCACCGGGGCTGGCGACACCCGGGAACGGGAGAAAGGGAGGAGCAGCAGCTCCTGGATGTGCCCCAGTGGTAAGATTCCAGAGGGTCGGTCCGTCAGGGCTGGACGCGGCTTGGTACCCGGGAGAGAAGGCACCTAGTCCACTTATCAGCAGCCGCCAACAGGGGAACCTCTCTGCCTTCCAGATCCCGGCTCTCACATGGTGCTGAGGACGTCAGGACTGGGCGACAGTCTGTTGGCTGAGACCGAGATGTGACCCTCCACTTGGCCTCCATGACATTTGCCTGTGCCCTGGGGCATGGGCCCACAGAGGGTGATGGGTGCCTCAGGCTCTGGCAGGTCTGGCCTTGGGGTGGGTGGCTCTGGACGCTGTGACTGGACCACTGCCTCAGGGAGCACCTGAATCCAGGAGCAGCCTCTGGACTTGTGAGCGGCTCTGGCTGCAGCCCGCTGCATCGGAAGAGATTTTATAAATGCACCACCTGGTGTGGCTGTGGTCACTGGGGCCCAGGGAAGGAGGGGAGGCTGTCACCACAGAGCACCACTAGGGGGCAGCGCCACCCAGCGCCCAGACAGCATGAGCTGCGTCTCCTAACCCCAGGTTGCAGGGGGACTCAGAAGGACAGGAAGCTGAGTCCCAGACCAGTGCGTCACTAGCAACAACCAGGATGAGGAGGGTGGGTGAAGGCCACTCAGACCAAGCAGGAGCTAGCAGTAAAATAGTTTATTTGATTTTAAAATAAGTCTGCAATGTGAAATCTTCCCCAAACAGGGAGTAACAGTCTAGAGCCACGGGTGGGGGAGGCTGGGCCTCACACAGCCTCACCTTCCATTCCCTCCTTCCTGAGGGAGGCGGTAACCGTGAGGCCAGTCCTGAGTGGGCCTCCCCTCCCCTCCCTGAAAGCCCAGCTCCTGCAGAACGAGAGGTTAGCGACCTCAGCCACACGCCCGCACCCTCACACCCTCCGGGGCAGGAAACAAGCCCTGTGACCCCTGCCCCTTTGGAGAACCAAAAGTCTGAGAAGAGCGGGAAGGAGCCTGCCCCCCAGGCCGCCGGAGAGGCCCGACTGGCACCCTAAGCTCGAGCTGGCAGCCACAGGGCGCGGGGTTCTCCTGGTCCCGGCAGGCAGGGGGCTAATTGAGCAGGTTGCCCTGCTCCTGGGCCTGGGTCAGGCTGTCCTTGCGGTGCAGGTGGTGAACTCCCATCCTCTTCGGGCTGCGCTGGGGGCGGCTGGCATTGCCCATCGGCCAGGTTCTGCCTTCGGTCTGGGCAGTGCCAGGCCCCTCCTCCGTGCTGCCCTCCTGGGGCAGGAGGCGCCGGCGCTCCTCCTCGGGGCTGGCAGGCAGACTGAGCGGCTCCTCCTCCTCCTCCCCAGAAAAGCCGGGCTCGGGTGCCCCCACGGGGAGTGGAAGCCCGCTCTCCCCAGGCGGGGGAGATGGCGTGGGGGCCTCCTCGTCTCCATCGGAGGGGCTCAGGGCAAAATGGCGCTGCAGCTCGGGGAGCACGTCCCGCCCGAAGGCAGTGCGCTGGGCCACGGCGGCAGGCGGTGGGGTGCGGTCCACAAAGGCCCGCTGCCAGCTGGCCAGCAGGTCGTCCTCAGAGCTGGCCGGGGGGCTGCATCCTGGGGGCGCAGGGCTGGCCTGGTGGCGGGGGGAGACCTGGGTGGAGGCAGGGCTGCTGGGGCCAGTGCTGAGACGGGCCGGCTCACTCCCCTCCTCCACCAGGCTCAGGGAGATGGCCTGGCGGGTGGCGTAGGTGCAGTTGGGCAGAGGGCTGTTTCGGGGGACTCGCACCTTTTCCTCCGGGAACTCTATGACCTTGCGGCCGGGATACAGTGGGTGCGGTGGGGACGGAGTGGGGTAAGGGCTCAATTTGTCAAAGGTTGGCAGGGGCTGCTCTTCCTCTAGGGAGGCCCCGGCAGTGCCTGGAGAGTGGCATTCTCCGTTGGGCTGGGGGGCAGGGCTGCTGGGAGCTGGAGGACTGGCCAGGTCACCTGAGCCATCCCCGCTCATGTCCACGTGCACGAAGACGTCCTCAGCCAAGGGGTGCCCGGCACTGCCCGACTGGGCCGAGTTGAGCAGCAGGGACTCCGGCTTCTCCAACACACGGGCAATGACAGAGGTGGGCACCACGGCCCCTGCAGCCAGGCCGGGGGCGGGGCTCAAGCTGGCAGCCTCTTGTCCAACATGCAGGTGCTTCCGGACCATGTCCTGCAGCTCGCAGGGCAGCTGGGTACAGGGCAGCAGAGAGGAGAGTCGGCTAGGGCAAAGATCGCAGCCCCCACGCCAATCAGCCAATGGCAGCGCAGGCTGGCACTATGCGGTCGGTCTCCGGGAAGCCCCTGGCCGTGTGCCCTGACCTCACGGATGGGGGCGCGGGTCCAATACCTGGAAGCTCTCAATGCGCTCACTCAGCCAGGAGGAGGCCCATGTACGCTCAAATCTCTCACCTCAGTGGGGGCTTCTGCCCAAACCAGACCTCAGTTTGCAGTCACCTGACCCTCCCCTCCCCTCTGCACGGACCCCCTCAACCTTGGGCCAGGGCCTCTGGAGTCTGGCGCCTGCCCCTTTAGTAAGGAGTCAGGTGGGTTATATACGTCACCTCTGGCAACCCCCTCCTTCCTGCCTGGGGTCCTGAAATTGAGTCCGTCTGTCCCTCCCTGCCCGCCTGCCTTTGCTCTAAACCCCACACTCGGGCTGGGTGGCAGGGCTGGCTGACCAGACAGGCAAGGAGAAGGGAGGGGGTTCATGGCAGGGGGGCCAGGAGAAGGGGGCAAAAGCCAGCGCGGGTCAGAGGAAGGAAGCCTCAGCAGGCGGGGTGGCCGAGGCTCACCTCGGCGAGCTTGTGGTTGCGGAAGTGGGACTTGTTGCACTTGAGCAGCTGCACGGCCAGGTTGCAGTCGAGCCGGTAGCGCTCCTGCAGAGAGAGTGGCAGGCAGGAGGGTGGGCTCAGAGGCAGGCCCTGCGCGGGGCGGGGAGGCAGGCCCGGGGGGGGGGGGGGGGGGGGGGGGGGGGGGGGGGGGGGGGGGGGGGGGGGGGGGGGGGGGGGGGGGGGGGGGGGGGGGGGGGGGGGGGGGGGGGGGGGGGGGGGGGGGGGGGGGGGGGGGGGGGGGCGCAGGGTGCAGGCACGCACGTTGAGCTCCTCCAGCTTGTTGATGGTGTTCCTGGCGTCCAGCAGCTTGTTGGTCAGCTCCACAATCTCCCAGTCCAGTGTCTTCTTATCCATCTCCGCCTTCTTGATCTGAGGCACAACAATGGTGGGAAGGGCGGCTCCCACCCCTCGGCTCCCGCCCCGTCCCGAGACACAGGAAGCCACAGGTGCTGGGCCAGCCAAGGCGGACAGAGCAGACAGATGACGGGAGGACAGACAGAGGAGACCAGGGCTCCTTTCCTGCTCTCTAAACTGACGGGGGGGTGGGGGGGGGGTGGTCCTCTGAGGCATGATCAATGGCCAGGGCCAGCAGCAGGGCTGTCCACCACAGGGACTTGGCACCAAAGAGGTGTCTGGAACCCTGAAGGCATTTAACTGTGCAAACCCTG